>JAWNNJ010001403.1:0-25684 GCA_035045125.1 Hypselothyrea guttata
AGACAGACAGACAGACAGACAGACGGACAGACGGACAGACGGACAGACAGACGGACATCGCTAAATCGACTCAGCTCGTCAACCTGATCAAGAATATTTATACTTTGTGGGGTCTGCCACGCCTCCTTCTGCCTGTTACATACATTCTAACAAAGTTATTAACCCTGGTTTTCCCATTTTCAATGGGTACAGGGTATAATTATAACAAATAAAAAAAAAAAATAATAATAATAAAATAAAAAAATAAAAAATTAATTTTTCTAAAGTTATTGCCCGGCTCACTTTTGCTGCCTAACCATTGCTGGCCTAACTCTCGCTGGCCCAACTCGCGCTAGTCGAACTCCTGCTGGCCAAAAATATGTATTTAAACACATATGTACATATTTTAATTTATAATTTTTTATAGTTTTACATATAATTATAAGTTTTTATATATTTAATACGAATATAAAATAATATAATTTTGTAATAAGAAATATTTTATATTTTAAAAATATTTTAATACATGCACGAAGTTTATAAGAATGAAAAGACGTACAAGCAAAATCCTGAAGTTTGTTTAATTTTTTGCTATTGTTTGTAGGGCCTACAACTTTGTAAAAGTACAAAAATGTCTATATTAATAATATAATTAAATTTAAGAAACAAACTGGGTTTTTTAGGGGCTTCTTTAGAATAAATCTCATGGAATTTAGAATATTTTTTAAGGTTGTCAGCAAACAAATTATATAAATTATTTTATTATAGTTAATTTGGAAAATACGGTTTTTATTCCCATGTATTTCAGGTCTATCTATTCAGAAAATTTTGATTTCTTGGTCTTCACTTTAAAGCATAATATTACACTGAAATATTACACTGAAATCCCCAGCAAGTAATAAATTGCATAAGTGCGAAGACACATGAATATTATATAGTAGAAACATTTTGTATACAGCAATAATGTATAAAGAAATAATAACGAATTCATATGCGTATAAGAGAAACATAATGTGACTAATAGAGAAGCAAAACGTGCACAGATAAAAGCCGCAATAACAACAAATAAAAATGAAAAATTAAATAAATACATGAATGCGAGTAAAATGAGAAATAAAACGAAACGAACGAGAAGGAGACGGAGAAGAGAAGCTGATAGAGACAGACAAAGAGAAAGAGAGAGAGAGATAGGTGGAAGAAGAGCGTGCAGTTACGTAGGCACTGGCAGTGCTGCAGCAGGCAGCTTATCAGCGAAAGAGGGAGAAAGAGAGAGAGAATAAGAGAGAGAAGCAGAAGGAGAAAGAGATAGAAGCTAAGCTATAGGCGAAGCGTTGACAGCACTAAATGACGTTCGAGTGCGTTTGCTTTTATTTGTATAAGTGAAACAAAAATTTTCAAGGATTGCAATTACAACAGCAACAACAGCAACAACAGCAACAACTGCAACAGCAACAACTGCAACAGCAGCAACAAACAGCAGCAAAAAGAGTAGAAAGATAAAAACTACCTTGGCCCAGAATTGAGGCGCACATAAATACAACAACGCACCTATAAACACAGTGTGTGTGTGTGTGTGTGGGTGTGTCCATCTGTGCCTCTGTGTGTGTGTGTGTGTGTCAGTGTCTGTGTATTGGCAGCAGATATCGAGCGCATTGAGACACACTGCAGCAACAGCAGCAGCAACAGCAGCAGCAGCAGCAATAACAAGCAACAATAAACGACAACGTTGCCGCTGCCGGCGTCGCTGCACAGCCCCCGGGATTCCCCTTCAGCCTTAACTAGTCTTGGCAAGGGGGTGGGAGGGAAGGGAGTGAAAAGCGCCTTCAATACACAAATGACTTGATGGCTTGTCTTTGGCACACTGCTACAACAGCCTGGCATATGCTGCGAAAACACACAGATATCGATTGTTTAAAGCTGGGAAAAATATGCTTAAATTTACAGAATAATTTAAAATAATTTTAACATAGAGAAAAATTAAAGAATAACTTGAAACTATGCATGGTTGAAGTTGTGAAGACATAACTTTTATCAAATAATATGTATTGTAGAATAAATAAATCAAATAAATTGAAAATAAATTCAAATTTAATGTTCCATATTTTATTATTATTCAATATATTTAGAAATAATGTATTTTAGTTGATTTTTGGTACTTCCGAATTTTATTATGTATTATTATTTAAATAAAAATTTGTTTCAACGGCTACTGAGAAAATTCGAGCTATTTTTATTTAAATTTAAAGTAAATAACGGCATTCTGAACCTAACCTATACTTGTTTCCTATTCTGAAACAATCGATTTTAAAGTTTTTATAGAAAATTTTAAATAAATATTTGTATTTATTTAAAATATAAAACGTTTTTGAAATTGCAAAAAATCTTTATTTGAACTTAATTTAATCACGCCAGTTTACGGCTAAGCTAGATATTTCTTAATAACATTTTATTTGAAATACAAATTTATTGTGTTTTTATTGGTTTTGCAGTATATTCGATTTTTTAGTAAAGCACGTAGCACTGTGGCTGCACAAGTGCGCTCGACTGCAGCCCCAAATGGGGCAAGCACACAACCAGCAGTGAAGACGTGACCGAGACAAGGCGTTTGCTGCGAATGACGTGCAACAGAGCGTATGCGCAATGTGCTCACAATTGGTCATCAGCCTGCTGCATATCGCAAGACGTGTTCGATGACTCAAAATGCGGACAGGCCGACGAGGAGAGAATGGCAAGCATAATGAGTGCTAAAGGGAAACCAGTTGCGGCTTATCAGTGACAAAGTTTTTGCTCAAAGCACACAAGCAGCGAGCATAGCTAGAGACAGAGAGAGAGACAGAGTCAGAGACACAGACAGAGGGAGAGAGAGATAGAGTGTAACTGAAACCGTAAACGAAACTGAAACCCAAAACCTCAAAATTGGCAACCAGAATGCCGATAAGCAGCGAGGCAGGCAGTCAGCTCCAGTGTTGCCAATTTTTTTCTATAAACGGTTTTAGCGGAAAAAAGCTTGACAAAAATAAAAATAATAAAATCAGATAAGTTACTTTTAGGTATGTGCTTTAAATTAAAGTTGATATGGAAAAATATCGATAAAAAAAGAGTGACAATATTTAAAATATATCAAAAATTGTAATTCGATGTATTTAAATCATTTGTAATTAATTACTAATCTAAGTTTAAATGCTTTAAATTATAAGTCCTTTCTATTTGTAGTATTGGGAATTTTTCCAGTACTAAATAAATAAATAATTATAACCTATTTTAAAATAAATATTTTAATGTTAAAAGCTGACAAAGAGCTGAGATCTATTTTTAAAAACCCAACCATTTTACTTGCATTAATTTCATACATTTTCTAGCTAATGCTTTTTAAAGGAACAGCCAGTTCTGGCGAGAAAAAGGCGCAATTGCCAACAGTGCTGAGGTCACAGTCCGGGCCAAGGCGTTAGTTATGCCAGTCAATTGATCGTTGAACACGTTTTACATTTCCCCCAAGCCCCAGAGAGAAAATTATTCAAATTGTGGCAAGAGCACAAGTACGAGTACTTGGTATTTGGTACTTGGTAGCCGAGCTTGCTATCTTGTTGCCACATATTCTTGGCCGCCTTTTGCCGTAATAAAGTGGAGCAAAATGAATACAATTAAAATTATTTATTAGAGAGCCCCGCGCCATCTTCAAGTACGGCAGGCAGGCTGCAAAATTGGCCTCAAGAATGAAAACAAATTCAAAGATGGCAACAGCAGCAACAGCAGCAGCCGCAGCACATTTGGCCATGCCTTTTTGGCCATTTGCCAGCCAGCAGCAACCACTCGCTGTTGTAGCCATCTCCTCTCAACCTCGGCCAACTTGGCTTTGGACTAAAGCTTATTTATGTGCGTTGCCTGCAAAATATGGCGCACAATTTTTGTATGTTTTGCTTATTTACTGCAGTCTACAAAAGCAAAGTAGAAGCAAACTAAAAAGAACAAGAACGGGCACAAGAATACGAACACACAACAAAAGAGAACATACAACAGAACAGCCAAAAATGTATACTTAATTGGGTGGGTGTTGGCCCATCAGTAATGCGATGGCTGAATGCAATATACTGAGTACCGAGAACTGTATACAATATTTCTTCCGATTTTGCATACTTCAGACACAGATACTCTATGAAGTATGTATCGTTATGCTAATAAGCCAACGACACTCGTAGAGTGCACTTGAATATTCTATTTAAATTTAATTACTTTATTTAAGCAGTCCCTCATGGAGCGTATAAATTCCGTATAGTTTCAAGCGAATTTCGTTATCGTTTTGAAAATTTAATATTGCAGTTTTGCTTATTATCCATGCTTCGATAAGAACATTTTGTATTGAAACAGTGCCACATAGAATATCAAAATAGTCAAGACAAACAGCAAATACAACAGCAACAGCTCTAATTATTTCTTTTCTTCTTACCTTACTTTACTTAATTAACTTTATGCAAGTTTAAATTTAGGATTTTTTTCGACTTATCATTGCAAATCATCTGAAACAACTGAGTTTTTTCCTAAAGTTCTATATTTTGCAATGCTCCAACTTCGCCTTTTGTAACTTCTTTAAATGCTTCAGCTTTAAATCCGCTTCACATTTTCTTTCCATGGCTTGTGCTCCTTTTTCAATATCTTGTTTTTTAACTAAACTATTCCTATACAGCATAAAATATAAATTTCTTCAACATTTCCTTCTTTAGCTATTTCTTTTCATAGTTTTTTTTTCTGTTTTATTAGCTTCTTTATTTTATTATTCTTTTTAAAATGTTGTCTCATTGTTCTTATAATTTTTTGTTTTTTTGTTCAATTTTTCATAATTTTTAATCATCTTCCATCGACTTCATCCTTTCTTTAGCTGCCTAATGTCTTCTTTATTTAAGTTTATCTTGAAATTATTCCTACTTTTATTTCTATATTTTCAAAGTTCTTTTCTTCAATTTCAGCTCAGTTACCTTCTGCTTTCTATCACCTTTTTTAACTCTTACACTTTCACTTTCTTTAACTTCTCAGACGCAAATATTCTGAAGCTTTAACATCTAAACCAGCATTTAAATTGATTGCAGTTGCTCCTGAATTTAGGTATATTATTATATATATAATTTATTAGTCTTTTAAAAACCAGCAATTAAATATGCTTTGTTATTATTTTAATTAAATAATGTCTATACATAAATCCTATATTTAACTTCGACAAATGGGTAAATACTAAATACCTTGATCTCGGATCATTAGGAAATTTGCAGCTTGGTTAATATACATATTTACCGGGGAACAAGCTTTTAAATTTAATGATATATTATTTTGAATAAATTAAAAATTATTTATATTGTAGGCTTAAAAGAATTGTGAAGTAGCTGCAAATCATGACATGAAATTGAGTTAAATTTCTGCAAATTTCATTTGCTGACAGACATTGAGATAGACTGGCAGACAGCTGACAGCTGGAAATGTATTAAGAGTATCGAAATTTGATGGCTTCCATCCGACTTTAGCAGATAAGAATATGCTGAAATTGTGTGACGAGAGATAAACAACTAAACTGCATTTAGTTGACCTACAAGTGACGCCCCTTTAGAAATGCCAAATGAAAACTATTTGTGATCCATAGCTATATTTCACTATTAAAATATTTATTTTAGAAATGACAAAAAGTTTTGCAAATGATAACAGTATTGGATGGCTTTAGCTTTGCTTTGCTTGGTTTTGTTTTGCTTTGCTTTGGCTGTGTTTCTATTTGCTTAACCCCATTCAGTCCAAAATAAAGGACAAGCAAACAAAACTTGACTTTGTCGAGTGTATGAATTACAAAACAAACCAGAATGCTCGGAGCCGAACAGTCGGGCGCGCCCGACTATAGAATACCCTGTGCCCTATATTTTGAATATAATTGAAAAATATTTATTAAACATTATACGAAGTTCAGCAGCATTTCTTCTTTATGTGTGCAATATTGTTTCCATAATATCTACTATGTTTATTAACCGATTCCATAACAGATATATATGATAGAGTATAACTTCTGAATAACAACTTTCTATGTTAGCTATTCGGTTTTAATTTCTTGTACCATGGTTCAGGGTATAAATATTAACAAAATACACGCTCCCTCGTTCGCTTTCTCTATCAATATTCTTTCCCTTTCTGTGTTTCTGTTTCTTTTAGAGGCATTTTCAGAGCACGCTTATCAATGTTGAGCCAAATATTTCAGCACTGAGCAGAGTGTGGAATGATAAAGCGAGTCAATGAACTTACAAACATTGTATTTGTGTACAAGAAAGTGCATTTCTGACAAGTCTTATCAGTTGCCAAAAAAAAAAAAAACAATTATAATTTTGTTAGTTAATTTGTGATTTAGACAAATCGTGGGAAATTGATTCAGCATCAGCTCACCTGTACCTTGAGCTCAAGAAAACAGTGTATGATAAGCGTGCAGTAAACTCAGAGCAAAAGTCGAATGTGAATAAACTCTGGGTCATGCGCAAATTTACTTTGATGTATTACTTGAAGATTTTAGCGGCTATAGATCGTTGCTAATTAAATCTCTGGCGTTTTTTAGCTCTTTGCAAATTAATTAAGGAATTGTCACATCAATCAGGCGCCCACTTGCCACAATGACGTGCATTTTGCTCGTAAGAATTTCTGTGCCGTTTCAAGAATTTTTTAAATAAACAAATAAAATGCAGAAAATAGATTTACGACTCTCGCAAATTTATGACAGATGTAAAAATTGTCAACGCTTTTTATGGCCCACGTTGACTATATTCTTTTGCTTTATTTTTTTTTTGTTCAACTTGACGCTTGACTGAAGTCTGAAGAGCGACCAGCTGGCCATATGCTCTGGTATCCATGGCCCTGACTGACGTTCCGACTGTCCAGTAGATTCAGTTCTACTATGGAATACCCCTCCCCATACCCCTCTTCCCACTCACAGTCTTCTTTCCACTGCACTGCTTGCAAAAGTTTAAAACACTTGCGTTGATAATGAGAAAAGTTCTTTTTATATTCTTTATGCTTAATATTTTCTGTTGCCGTTGTTCTGTTCTCTTTTCATTATGTCCGTTGTTTTCTTTGTGCTCGCGATGATTGCGTTGATCCTTGGGCTTGTAACGGGATATACCTTGGCACTTAGCTAAGCAGCAAATATATATAGGGTATATGCATTGCTTTCTTTGTTAATAGGTGTATGTATGAGCTTTTGTCGTTGCGTCAGTTTCTTTTTTCCCTGGAAAGGCAATTTCTAGCTAGACTTTAAGAAGTATCGAGATTTCATTTATATATTTTAAGTAATTAGATTTTAGATGGAATTGCTTACAATTACTTTCAGCAGAATGCAGGGTATAAAAAGGTACTTAATTTATTATGGATTTTTTTTTATTTTGCTGGAATTTGCTTAGGTTGAAAAGTAGTCAAAAGACAACCTGTTGAGAGTGTGGTATATGGCTAGTAAATATAACGACAAGTTTGTTAGATTTCCGAAAGTTTAAATAAATTATACATATATTTTTTATATTTATTTTAAATTTTATATAATTTAGCATAGAGCACAAAAAATTAAATACAAAGTGAAACAAACTTATGTTTGAACAATAGACACCAATTAATTATTTAAAAAATAATTGTAAATAATATATTTTAAATTTTTAAAATTTTTTTTTATTATTATATTATATTATTATTTTTAAATTTTATTTTAGCTATTGAAGAAATATTTTTTTTGGGCTGTTTTTTAAGTCTAAGTTATTTTTATAAACCACAATATAAAATATTAAGTAAAGTTGGTTATAAACTTGAGTTATTAACAATAATTTCAAATTATATAATATATAAAATAATAATTATATTTAGGCTTTAACAATTTTTATAATATTATTTTAAAATTTTTGAAATTTTTGCAGCTTTTATGTTTGCACAACGCTGCGTATACGGAATGTGTGCGCTGCATAAAGCATACGCAGCGTAGCGCATTGTATGCCGCTCATTAATTCTTATAAATTCAAAATAGCTTTTGTGATATATAAAATGTAAAAAAATGTTAGTTGCAATAAAAGAAATTCAGAACTACCCACCATATGGCAAATATATATTCCCAAGTGTATAAACCTTGTTGTTGGTATCCAAAAAGTATTCCACATAAAAAACGCTGGCGCAGGATGTAATAAAAAAAAATTACACACACCGAGAGGGAGAGCGGGAGAAACTTTTGACAATGAGAAATAGCACTCAATGCAGTTTACAACGTCCTCGGAGAACTCAAAGTAAATAACACTTTAAAGTGCTTCCTTTATTTGCGGTTTAATGCAGTTTCAGGCGAAATTTAATTTGAATGAATTGCACGAAAATTAAATTAAATTTCAATTGCTTGTTGTTTATGTTTGAGCTTGGCATTTGTTTTGTAAATTTTAAATCGTAAATTTAAAATATCTCACTGTTGTTTGTTTGATTTATTTATTTATGTATTTGGCTGCATTTCACACTTCACTGCACACAAAATACACAATTTGTTGCAACTTTCTGATGTGAGTTGATTGTGAAGTGGTGCACGAGGGGCGGCAGGGGGCAGGAAGCCAGACAGAAAAAATTCTAGCAAAAAATGTTTGCTGCTTTACATGTATTTTTAGCGTCGGCCAATGGTTTTAAATACATATATATTTGTTGTTGTTGCTGTTTTCACTCACATGTGGAAAATGCCGCTGCACGCACTTTTCCTGCTATTTTTTTTATATTTTTTATTTTTGTTTCCGATTTGTTGTTGCAGTTGTTGCTGTTGTTTGTCACATTCGAGTTTTACCCTTTGCATTTGTGGTGTATTTTTAAAGGCAAAAACTCGACGCGTGTTGCGTGTTATAATTTTTTTTATTTATTTGTGTTTGAATCTTTTTTGGTCTGTTTTATTTTTAGCCTAGAATTTTCTGCGGTCAGCGATTTAAAAATAACAACAGCAGCTCCGCATAGATTGCACTTCACTTGGACTTTAAAGCTGCTGAGGATGCTGTGGATGCCATGTGGATGCAGCGATCAATTGATAATAACACGCGCCTTGATTTGGATCGTATGCGAATTTGGCATTTGCACTTTGGCTAATTTTGTATTATTATTTATTATATTCGATTTGAATTGGATTTAATTAATTGATTTAATTTTTGTATATTTGTATTTCAGTTTCAGTTTCAGTTTCAATTTCAGTTACAGTTCAGCATGCGACGATATCTTCGTTATGTCTTTTGTGTCCAATTTTAGCGCTCCGGCGTTCTGCTCACTTCGAGGAACATCTTGTAACTATTTTCAAAAAGCGCACGAACGCAGCTGCAGAGCGACGACGGCGCTGCGGAGCGCACAACACAACAACAACAGCGGCAGCAAATCAAATGAGCCAACAGCAGCAGCAGCAGCAGCGGCAGCAGACAAACGAAACCGAAACCGAAACAGAGACCGAGACCGAGACCACCACAACAATAACAACAACAAAACGGCGGCGACGGCGACGGCGACGGCGACAACTCAAGAACACAGCAGCAGCAGCAGCAGCAGCAGCAGCGCTGCGCTTCACTCTGCTGAGAGCAGCGGCTGCGAGCAAGAGAGCGGGAGCACAATGCAAAGTTGAAGAGTCAACGCAAGAGAGCGCGTGTAATGCGGGCCACAAGAATCGAACGAGAAAGCAACAACAACAACCACAACACAAGCACAAAAACGAAGCGTAGCATCCGCGTGCTGCTTTGTTGGCTACTGAAGAACTGAAGCAGTGGACAGCCGAGCCAAGCCAGCAGCCGACAGCCGACAGACGAGAGCCGACGGCCGACAGCAGCAACAACAACAACAAGAAGCAACAGCGGCAGCCGAAGCCCAAGTCAACAACTGTAATGCGATTCGTGTGCGAGCAGCAGAGCTTCGTATATGCGGACGAAGAGCGCCGCGATGATTACTTAAGCACTGACTAACTTAACAGAGCCAAGAGTGCTAACAGCTGCTAACTGCTGCTAACAGTGCTGAGCTCACGTACGTCTGTTAAGTGTCTGTGACTGTTAAGCGCAGTGCAACGGTTCGCTGGCAATGGTCATTTGTCCATATGGCAGCAGCAGCAGCAGCAACAAAATATTCGAATTTAATGCCTCATTTAATTAGCTGGAATGGCTGGCTGGATTATGGCAGTTGGCAGTTATAATTACTTGCGAATTGCGTACAAGTTTATAAGCAAGTTGACAGGGTCAGATGACAAACAAAATGGCCGCAGGCAGATAGCGGCTCATTAAAGTCACAACAACAATGTGGCTAAAAGCTGAAACTGAAACTGAGGCTGAGGCTGAGGCTGAAGCCTGTGTGACAGACGGGCAACAATGGCCAGAACTTAAGTACAATAAGCGCTTATTAAATGTGCTGAATGCGAATAAACTTTTAGCTAAATAGAAAATGGCGGCGGCAAGGACGCGGCAGCCATGCACAAGAGCTGCCACAACAATGGCCGGAAATTCACGCTGCGGAAGCCAGCGACGTCGAGCCCCAATGCCACTTGGGAGCCGTCAGTCACCCACAAATACAATCAGACTCATGCCTCTCAGCCTCAGCCTCAGCCTCTCCCCCTACCCACATTTCAAGATTTTTGCATGCCATGGCAAAAACAAAGCGAGCGCAAAATGTTGGCTTGGGATTGGGATTGGGATTGAGCCTGAGCTGATTGGGTTTTCCCACCGTAAGTTTTCCCCCAAAAAAGTTATGAATTGTTGAAGCATAATAGCCGACATATTTTTCAACGTTTGAAATTGTAAAATGCGAAATTAAGTTCTAATGCATAAATCAGATGTCTGGGCCTGAGTTTATCCTCTGCTCCGCTCAGTTGTCATATTGATTAATGAGCCTTGAGCAACTGCACACAGCTTGGCACTTAGCACGTGCTGCCGTTACCAAAGTCAGGTATATAGGGACACCCAGATATCCAGACAGACAGATGGACAGACAGACAGACAGCAGGACATTCGGACAGACGAAGCAGCCTTCAAACTGGCCACACAAAAAGTAATTTATGGGCGCCTCAGTATGCAATTTGTTGCGGCCAACAAATGGCCATACAAATCGCGACACCGAACAGAGATCATTAGAGAGCGAGACAAACAGACAGAGAGAGAAAGAGAGATGCAAAAATCAAAGCTGACGACTAACTTGATTAGTCACGTTCAAGGAATGTCAACAAAAAAAGAAGAATTCCTAAAGGTGAGGTCCCTTCAAATGCGCTAAAAGCGACCAGGCGAAATCAGCTTAAGCCAAATGGCGTTAATCCATGAATTATTGCCTAAAAGCATGCCAAAGCGCATTAAGTTTTTGACTTTGGTTACTGCCAAAAGCAGGTAAACAGACACAGACACCCGGACACCCGGACTGACTGACGCGCAAACAGACGGACGGACGGATGGATAGATGGACACCCGGACAGTCAGCCGCAGGACAACACAATCAACCTCACAACCACAATGGCAAACAACAGGTAGTGGCTGAGGGCTAGATTCGACCAACAAGCGACAATTTAATGCTCTCCCCATTAAATTTTAATTTAAATATATTCAATTTAAATTTATTTTGATTGCCATTTATATAGAGGAAATGCAACTTTATCAGAAATTTAAACAAAGTTTTAGCTTGATTTCGATAGGTATTTTTAATTTAATGATATAAAATCTAATGAAATAAAATATTCACTCTCAGTCTATAATAAAATAAATATTTTATTATTAAAACTGACAATAAATTTTACAAACACCAGGCAACTTATTAAACTTTATTAAATTATATTATAATTATTTTATTCAAATTTATGAAAATTTATAATAAATTTAAAATGTTGTAATGCAATGAAATACCAATTAATCGCTTATTAAATTGCATAATCAAGTAATTAAATAATGAAATAAATTAAACATGATCTTAAATCAAAATGTGCTTAAACTTTATTAACTATAGGACAGTAATTTTTTATATTTTTAATTTGTTTATTTATTTTTGATAACACAGTTCTATTTGAAATTTCTCTAAAATTCTGTTGCTGCAAATTTTTATAATAATTTGTTATGAATAAGTCAATAAATTTTTAGAAAACTTTTAAAAATGTTGAAATTTGCTTTAGTTCAATCCCAAAGACTTTAAAATATATAAAACTCTGTAAAGGCCAAAATTTGATGCTTAAACTAATAAAACTACAGAGAACACTTTAGAATATATTTCAAAAAACAAAGTCAGTTATATTTGTATGCTTAAGTGATGGTAAGCCAAAGTTTAAAAAAACATAAGCTTCGTTTCCTTCATCATCTGATGTATGCATCATAATACCCATTGTTTCCCTAACAGCTTAAGCAGCAAAAACATTAGTAATGTCCATGAAAGTGCCAATGAATAACACGAAACATACATTTGCCATGTAGTTTTCGGTATCTGTATCTGCAACGAAAACAACCCTAAAGACACAGTAAGAAAAAACCAAAACAGATAAAATACAAACAGTATGAAGAAACAGAAACAGAAACAGAAAACGAAAACAATTTGCCAGCAAAGAAAGCAAAACAAAATAAGCCAAGTTTTGACCGCACCCAAAGACCCAAAAGACCCAAGTCTTCTCTATAAGCCAGATATTTGTGTATGTCGCGACTACTTCGTTTCCCTTCCTTTTTTTTTTATGAGTATTGACATTATAATCAACGCCGTTTTCAATTTCAGCAAACTTCCCCCAACTTGGGTTCACAAAAAAGGTGCATCACCTAAAAAAATTCTGTTTGCCTTTTTGTTGCTCATTTTTTGCAGCCAATTTTCGGGTCGCAAGGCACCGAAAAAAAATATATGTAAATTATGACTGGAAAAAATAAATAACAGAAAAAATACTACATAACACCATCCATGTGTGTGGGTGTGTGTGGGAGTGTGTGTGTGTTTGTGGCCTGCGTCAGTCACCTGTGGTATTTCATTTTCGTTGATGGTCTCGTTTTTATTGGTTAGCAGCGCCCTCTGTGGCCTCGATTTTCCATTTCGATACCTTGCATAGTTTTGAACTTGAGCTGCTGCTGCTGCTGCTGCTGCTGCTGTTTCTTCTTCGGCTTCTGTGTCCCCAAAGATTACAGCACAACCTGCTCCATGCTTCATGCCCCATGCTCCCAAACTGACAGCATGTGGCGCAATTTTATCGAGTTGATTGTCGTGGGGAGTTGCAATGGGGAGTTCACAGATACTACCTTCAAATGCTTACGAGTATATTCAATTTGCCTGAAGTGCTGCAAATCTATGGAGAAATGCCACTGAGATATTACAAATATCGTGCTCTAAAACGCTGCAAAAAGCAATAAAATTAACGTAGAATGTCAGAAATAAAGGATTTTGTGCTGGCCAAGTAACATAGAAAATTTTAGACTGAAATTTGACGAAGATAGGATATTAAACAGTAGAACAATTTCATCACTTGTTAAAATAAAAAATGATTCATTTTACTCAATAAAGTACTTAGAATTCAAGAACAAGTACGATAGAATAGCAAAGAATTCAGATTAATAAAGTAAAAAAAAGAATTGAGTTGAAGTAAAATAATATAATAAAATACGAATCGAAGCTTATTATAAGCTTAAAATTCAGTACAAATAGAAATAAGAACTCTATTAATAGAGGAATTTTCTGATTCATTAAACTTTTGATTGAAGTAGTACAATAACTCCTGATTTTTGTCTCAATGTAGGATTAACAGGGTTAATGCTAAATATTGAAGGTTACAAGTATATAAATTAAAAGAGTGTAATATAGGATATTAAAATATAATATAGTTCACATTTTAGATTAGATATATATCATAAAATGAAAAATAATATAAATAAATAATATATAAATAAGAATTTAGGAGAACGCCTAAATGAGAGTTTCTTGCTTGAATCAAGAAAAACCTTTATATAATTGCGAAAATTCCTAATTTTTCTGTCAGTGTACATGCAGATAGTAGCTGTACAATGTTTATTATTCGTCACACTTGTGTATCTGATATCAAGCAGTCTGCATAGCACTGATTTCCGAGCTCCATTTGAAATGCATGAAAAATGCTGTTAGACTTAAATTTCAGCAGCAGCAGCTGGCAGCAGAGGTGCGAAAACGAAGACATTGGATATACTCGTATAGTCGTATGTTAGCCGTAACAGAGTATGAAAACGAATGTACAGATATATATATATACTATATACTTATATATAAAGAGACTCAGGTGCAGATAGACAGAGTGTTGGGTATCGCTCTGATCATATTTAATGCCCAACTGAGTTCTGCATTCTGTTCTCTGTGTCTCTCTATAAATCGGGGCGTAATAATACTCAACTGTCAACAACAGTGTCTCCACTCTCCACTCTCCACTCTGCATTCTCCACGCCTGCCTGCCGATGCCGATTCAAAAATTCTAGCCAAATATGTGCATTAGATGTCAATAAGCATAACTTAATTCATTTGCTTTGGGTTTGTCTTTCGTTCGACGCCTCACTATCGGATTCCGAACTGTTTGCCTTTGGGCTACAAAGGTCAGTGCTGTCCGCCCCTCCGTCCCCTCTGTCCCCTCTGTCCCCGCTGTCCCATCTGTTGGTGTGATAGCGTATGGCTGGAGGTATAGAGTCCATTGGTTCACTCTTCAAACACATTGAAATTGTATAAGCACTGCAGCTCTGGACACAAATATATATACACAGAGACTTGGGTGCAGTTTTTGGGTCGCATCATAAATCAAACTGATTGCTGGGTTAAATGAGCGGGGAAGGGGGGGCAGATGTTGAATGTTATTGATAGACAGTATTAAGCTAATTGTGCGTTTAAAGAGTAAGGGATTATAAAGTGATTCAGGATGTAATTAAGCAAAATGTCGTTTTGATATAATAGAGGGACAGTGCAGGGTTTGAGTTTAATATGTTGTGGCTTAACAGCGTTATAAATATAAAAAAAAATTGTCAGCCATTTATTAAACAGATAAATATAATTTTAAAAGTTTGCCAATTTGTTGTCCAATGAAACATTTAAAGTTTTGAAGCTGAGTTATTATATTAAGCTCTTTTAGGTACTTAGATGGGAAATTTCTGCTAATCAATAAGAAACTTTTTAGAAAAATAAACAAAATCATATTTTAATTGTATAAATCAATCTTTAATTGTCAGATTTAAACTAGACATAGAAATAAGATTAGAACAATGACAATAAAACAATTTATTGAAATAAAATAAATGTATAAATATAAAATATAAACAACGATATGTTAATTAATTCTGTAATATTTTAATAAATAATATTACTCGAATATTTTGAAAAGAAATAGTACCCAGATTGTAAGTTTTATTAATTATAATGTTTATAATATATATGAATATTTATTAAATAAATACTGTAATATTCAAAAGTATATTATAACTCGAATATTTTGAATAGAAATTGCGATAATTGCAAACTTTCAAATTCAGTCAATTGCAATTTGCACATTAATTATTGTCAAATTAATGAAAACTGTTATTTATCCATTTAAATGTCAAGTGAAAATACCGAAACAAATATTAATTAGTGCAGAAATAAAGAACATTTTCAAATCTATTAGTTGAATAAACTGTAATTGCTTCATGTGTATTTAGAGGCGGTAAATCAAATCAAATTTTAATTAATTCAATTACATTTTCAGCTTTTAGCCGCTCTATAAACAAAATCAAAACACAGCCACAGAATGGGGGGAGAATGGAGGGAAATACGACATGTTGCAACATGTTGCCTGTGGGGTTGGCTGTTGTTGTGGCAACACTTTCGTGCCACCCGCAAAATGAAGGCATTAAATGCTTTTGTTAGTGGCTTCATTGCCCCTGCCTCATGCCGCATGCCACACCTACAAAAGCCGCTCTAACCAACGACAAACAACTTGTAATGTGTTTGGCCAGTCATACACTCAAACACTCAAACACCCACTCACTCATTCATTCACTCACTCATTCATTTATTCATTTAGCCATTCAGTCATTAAGTGGCGCCGCATGCGGCACAGGCAGCTGTCCGGACACTTTTTGTGGCAGGCAGCATAATTTTTATTACATTGGTTTTCGCAGACGAAATTAATTTCATATTTATGAAGCGCCAAATAGCAAAGGAAATGCCGTATTTATTTTATATGCTCGCTGCATTATGGCACAGCATGACAACAAGGGGGACGGGGGAGGAAGGTTTATATATATACATATATGTATCTGTATAGCATTAGCATGCAAAGTTGTTGACGCTCATAAAAAGGTCTCGTCGTGTACTTCACCTTGTGACTTAGAGAATAAAACAAAACACCAGTAACAATGAGGCAGATTAGTCGGACGGAAAGCTACAGTCGGACGTAACCGATAGTGGGCGACCCTGTACTTTGTGTTTCAATAATTGTCTGTTGAATATCTTTGCTGTTTCTTATCCCATCGTAATGCAATTCGCAGTATCGATAGACAAGCCAAATTGTAGGTACAAAATGGTTTCTGTGGCGGTTATATTGTGAGATCTATGATGTTACCGGAAGAATGTGAGCGAGATATAAAATATCTAAAACAAAGATTGATCTAATTGCAACATGGGAGAACCGATATTCCAAAAATGGTGTCTCTACGTCTTATTGTTTGCAAGATCTATGTTTCATTATCCTGATCAATAGTATATGTACTTTGCAAGGGTTTCAACGTTTCCTTTTCTTTATTTGCACTAATTTAATATACCCTTCTGTAATTTTTTAAAGCACAGGGTCTAGTAAGTAACCAGGGACAGAGACAGATAGAGAAGGAGAGTGATAGAAAGAGACTAACGTCTCCATAGATAAGGCATCAATGTTGCGGAACAAATGTGCTCAATAGAGCCCTGCTTTGCTCTGTTTCCGCTGCCCTCCCGCCACGCCCACTGCCTGCCCCTCTTGTGGACATATTGTAGCCAGAGTTGGCAGTTGGCACTTCTTCCAAGCGTCGAAGCGTCTGTCAAATTAACCTTGAAATTTCGTATAACATTTTGTCGAAGACTCGCAGCGCATTTTAATTGAATTTAATTAACTTTTTACTATGCCCGATACTTTGAATATGGGAAAAACAACGTCAACGTCGACGTCGACGTCAACTGCGACGTTGACAATGAAGCCAGCGACGCATGCGCGCAGACTAATTACAGCGTCGTTGCCTTCGGCAGCCCAAAAGTAAGCAGCAACAACAAGCACTATGGGAAGCAAGTACATGGTTGTCAATGGCGGGAAAGGGAGGGGGAGTTATTTGCACTAAGTACCCATTAAACGTTAAATTACTGCACTTGAAACGGACTAGAGTTTAGGCATGGAGTTGAGCGTTATAAAAAGTTAAGCGGTTGCGATGATCACAAGATATGTTCAAAATAAACTTAAAAAACTTCAATTTTAATACTTTTCAATTAATACTTAAAATTTGACCGTAAAAAGTTTACCGTATTTCTGACAATAATCTAAATGTTAATTTATGATAATTTATTTGTTAACTTATTTATTTTTATTATAATTATATTAACATAATATTTAGTATTATTTACGATTGAAACTAGACTAATCATAAACTTGAATTACATTCTGAATTTAAATAAATTTTTATATTGTATTTTAAATTACACTATCGACTGCACTTAGTTGATAATTTATAAATAAATAAATAAAAATATATATGTACTTAAAAATAACTGTATACTTTTCTTAAATTGTATTTAGTTTTTAGCAAATTTCTTATAAAAATGTTATAGTTAATTTAGTAGTTAATTAAATAATTTTGTAACTGCCTCTATAAGTACATTGCTTATTTTTGTTGCTATTGTATAATGAATACCTTGTACTCTGATGAAATCCAGCTTTATCTATATAACCATTTAGATAGATTGTGTTGCATCTAGCAGTCAGAACTCGAGCAGAGATCACAGGTCTTTTTTAAATGTTTTTTGTAGGTTGGCATAAGCAGATTCAATTGTGTATGTGTTGCAAGTATATACGAGTGCATCAAGTTTATTATTTGGCCTGATTTTAGCTGCGCGAATTGCCACAAGCTGCATGCAACTTGCATGGGCAACAGCCAGAGTCCAATGAGCAATCAGACGGCGCAAGATTTTCAGAAATTTATGCAGACGATGATGATGATGATGACGATGATGTGGATGTGAATGTGAATTTGGATGTGGATGATGACGACAGTGGCTGGCCACAGAAATAGAAGTTGACGTTGGGAGAGAGGGAGAGAGGGATGGGTGCAGAGGAGGTTTGGCTTTTTGGGTAGGGGCAGGCATTGGGAGCACTTCAAGGCGCTGGCTGCCTTACTTGTTTAATGTCCGCTCCGTCCCGAAACGTTTGTTTAATTTGTCTGCTTTAGCTTTTTGGGTCAGCAGATGAGCAACGGCCAGCAAGCACAAACTGTGAGAGGAGCATGCAAAAAAAAATAGTAAGGACAGAGCAGATTAGTCGGACATAACCGACAGTAGCAGACCCTCTACTTTGTGGCTCAATAATACGCAATCGATTAAATTGTCTGTTGCATATCTTCGTTGTTTCTTATTCGAGTGTAATGTAATTCACAGCATGGAGAATGAATTTGTGCAATATCCTGAAATATGGAGGAAAATTTCAAAATTCTAAAACAAACTTAATCAGCGTACAGGATAACCTATGTACATACCAAAAATGGAGTCTCTAACTCTTAAAGTTTGGAATATTTGGATGTTAGAATCCACAGAGGGTCGGACAGAACGACAGATAGATAGACGGACAGACGGAATCGAGTTAACTCGCCAACATGATCGAGAATATATATGCTTTAGTGGTCTACTATGCCTCCTTCTGTCTGTTACACACATTTTTTATTTGCACTAACATAATAGACCCTCCTGTAGTTTTTCAAAGTACAGGCTCTAAAAACAACAAAGAATTCTTCATCGCAGACAACGCACCCACACACAGAGCAGATTTTTTTTAGACGGATTCATAAAACGTTGCGGCCCATCCATTAGCTCTGCACACTGTTGAGTTGTGTCTTAGCCGAGGCGCTAGAATTTGATACAATATTTGCATTGTGTATCTGTTGAGGTTGCCATGCGATAAGCAGCAATGAAACCAGCCTAACAACTTAACAAATACCACAAATAAGCGGACAAGTCATTCGGGCCGGCTGCAAAAATATCTAACCACTGCCAAGCCAAATCTTCAGATAGCGCAGATCCATTTGGCAATAGGTATAAATTCTAGAGCAAAAGGGCTGCGTTCTGACCGTGCTGTTTGCTTCTGTTGACATCCGCTGCTGACAGCAGCAACTGCTCAGCTGATAACAATGATAAGAGCCAGCAAAACTTCTCTTTCAAATCTTGATTTGCTCAGATTGCAACTGGAAGTTGCTAAAAATATACTAGAAAATAGAATAAATCAAATAGTAATTGCACTTACAATTTGTAATATTTGTATCTTATAGTAAATTAATGGAATTAAATCTGGAATTAAATATTCAAATTTTTGCATATTTAAATTTTACATAATATTACTCATTTTATTTATTAAAATTGATTATG
The DNA here is from genome assembly GCA_035045125.1 of Hypselothyrea guttata. Taxonomy (NCBI): domain Eukaryota; kingdom Metazoa; phylum Arthropoda; class Insecta; order Diptera; family Drosophilidae; genus Hypselothyrea; species Hypselothyrea guttata. The sequence goes on from JAWNNJ010001403.1 coordinate 19,543, forward strand.
TCATATTGTTTATTTTGCTCATTTTAATTATTTATTTATGATATTTAATATAACATTATAAAATAATAATATTTTTAAATATTAAATAAATAAATTTTGTTATAGATTGTCTTACATTATATACTTTATAAGCCAATATATTTCACCAATAAGTCCAAAGCCCTCAGCTGCTTCACCTGCAAATAAAATTGGAATTTACAAATAATTTTAAAATCGAATAAATTAAATCCATAACATAATCTAATAAAACTTACTATCGAATATACTATATATATTTCATGTAAATTGGTAAAATAAGCTAGAAAAAAAAAATTGTTTGATAAATGTTGCTATAGCTTTTTAGCTGAATTTAATTTTGAAGTTAACAATAATTTGCTGTTTAATTTTAAGAGGTACTTTAGGGTGTTTTACTCTACTCGTAAGTGGGTTAAGAGATTGGTGAAGAGCAAGAGCTCAACAATGAGATACTGGAGCTGGCTGCAAAGAAAAACTTTCTTATGTAGTATGTTGGTATAATGAGGCTGAACTGCTTACCTATGATGGCTGGCAGAAGTGTCAGCTTGCTTTTAGCCACTAACACAAATCGTTGGCCATTTACAATGGCGGCCACTTACCGTAACAGTTAGTAGCATTGCAGTCAGCTTACGGCAGCTGCGATGGCTACTTTGGCGTTAGACACAACTAAATAAATAGTTACAGACGAGAGTGTGTGTGTGAAAGAGGGTGTGCGTGTGTGTGTGAGTGGGAGTGTGTGTGTGTGTATGTGTGAGCAGCACTCTCAGCAAGCATGGCTGCTGGGCTACTTCATGTCGCGCACAATTGCCACTAATTTAACGCTGGATTTTTTTCTCTGCTTTGCTCTTCTGCTTTCTTAAATCTGCCTCAAAGCTGACACTTTGTGCTGCTACTTACACACACATTACAACACAGACACACACATTACACACATACACACACACACACACACTCACATGAGACTCAAGTAAACACAGTTTGAGTTGTGGAAGTCTTGAAGGCATTACTAATCTGTGTCTTTTCTAAAGCCAAGTCGGTGCGAGGTCACAACTGGGATTCGGACTCTGACTCTGACTTGTGCCCTGCCCCCTGCCCCTGTCCCACTACGCTAAAGTATCTCTAATGAGACATAAGTACACAGTGTGTTAAGGGGGAGGCGGGGCAATCTAGTCTTTTATCACTTTATTGACGATTTATGTGGCCAAAGCTAACAAAAGTCAAATAGTTGGAATTGCCAGCGAAATGTTCTTGAAAAACAATCAGCAAGCGATAGAGCAAAGCTATTGAATCTCAATAGAGAGAGACAGAAAGAAAGAAGAGAGAGAGAGAGAGAGAGAGAGCGAATAGCTCTCTCTGTTTGCATAATGCATTGTAAAGATCAAAATCAACTTGGGCCACAGCAGCGATAAGAATCTCAAGTGCAAAGCAGCCAAGCGTTCGACAACTCTCGCAACCAACACAAATGTATCTCAAAGATGGTTGTATCTGTATCTGTATCTGTAGCTATAGCTGTAGCTGTATCTATTGCTCTGTAGCTCGTGTTGTGTTAGCTCGTTTACAGCCTTCTTTGCTGCCTCAGTAGCTGCTATTTGAATAAGTATTTTTCATTGAATTTCGTTGCGCTGTGGAAAAATTTTCAGCGAGCAAAGAAGAAGAACAGCAAAAAAAAAGTAATTAAGATGCACGAGGCAAACGGCGGAAGCAAAAAGATGGCGGACTAACAAAAGTGGGCGGCAGAGAAAGAGAGGCAAAGAGGGCGAATGTTGAGAAAGAGAGAAGGTGAGAGAGAGAGAGAGAGACTGTCTGAGACAGCCTGGAAAAACTCACATAGTTGTTGCTACTGTCGTTACACATGAACAATTCGTGGCGATAATTTATAAAATAAATGAAATGCACTTCATGGCGACTTAGAGACAACCCCTCCCCCCTCCCCCCACCACCGTCCCCTGAGCCAGTGCTAGCCAAAGCTATTGCCGTAATTAATCTGTGTGCGGTTTTGACGTGCTTTGCATAGAGCGAGACAGCCCCTAAAGGTACCTAGAGTGAGAGTAAGAGTGGTGGAGGGGGAGGGGCACGTCAGCGGCAATTATGGCTGGCTGATCATCAACAACATCTTCTGCTTTGTGTGGGCTTTTCAGAATTGAATTGTTATTTGCGCCGGACACAAAAGGCCAAGCCAAGCCAAGTCATGCCGGGCCAAGTCAAGCCGGGCCAAGTCGAAGCAAGCTAAGCCTGGCCTCTTACTCCGAGATGATTAGCAATAACCGAAGCTAGCTGTCTTTCCATCTCTTCTTCTTAGACCCTGTACTCTAAAAAAGTATTAAATGGTTTATTAGGTTAGTGTTAATGAGGAGTGCATAATTTTTTAACCAGGATGATAGAGCGGATATAGCCATATCCGTAAGTCCGGCTGTCCGTATAAACACATAGATCTCGCAATCTGTAAGAGGTAGTATGTAGGTTCTCCTATGTTGCAAGAAGATCAAGTTTGTATTATTGTAGATTTTGGATAACACGCACTCGATGTTGCGAATAGCATTCCGATCGAAAAAGAAACAGCGCAGATATGCAACAGAGAATTGCCCGAATGATTGTATATTACTGAAACTCAAACTACGGTTCTCCTATTGTCGGCTACGTGCGACTGATCCGCTCGTGCCTACCATTTTTTTTTGGCACCAAACAAAACAAGCTCTGTTCGCCGAATGCAACTTAATTTATATGCCAAAACAGCAACAAAACCAGCGTGTACTTCTACATACATACATTTAGCATAGTTAAAAGCAGCGACAGCAGAGCTCCAAATAAAAGTGAAGATAACAACCATACAAAAGCCAAGAGATGAAATGACTGTGACCTTAGCTGCGAACGGGACGGGACTAAATACAGAAACTTCAAATGAAATCAAAAGTGCAAATGACAACAAAAGCGACAAGTTTTTGCTCAGTCTCTTTGCATTCTGTTCCAGAAGAAGCACAAGCTGAACAGCAGCAGGCAAACAACAATGGCAGCAACAAACAGCACAAAATGTAAATCATTTGTGCAGAAACAGAAACAGCAGCAGCAGCAGCAGCAGCAGCAGCAGCAGCAGCAACAACAAAAACCCACAACAGGCAATAATCAATTGAAGTGTCTGTCTTTCTATATATATTGTATCTATACACTGGCAGCTCGCTAGATACATCGGCAAACCCAAGCAACTGGGCAGATACAACATCAAAATATTTCTAGAAAATTTGGAGGTTAATTTAATAGATAATATTATATTTTCAATACGTTTGCAAATGATATTTAGACTTTCCTGTGCTTAAAAAACTTTCAAAAATGTACGAAATATATTAGATTAATTTTAATGTTAATGTCTTTGCTTGCAAGGTTTTCGACAGATTTAGATCAGCTATAAAAAAGCCATTAAAGTTTCTACAAATTATATAAAATAATAGTATTATTTATTTAGTAACCAATATCATTTAAAATTAAACAATTTACATATGTATTGTATTCTATTTAATCTATTTTGCGATTTAGGCACTCTAAGAGCTAGCTAAAGAGCTGTAAATATTTATAAAAAATTTTATATATTTTATTATAAGCTCTACTTCAAATTTAAATATTAAAAATTAAAATTAGATAATAATATATGCGGCTTATTCAACAATCCAACTTGTCAATGTTTTTTTTTTATTTTTAGCAATTGTTAATTAGAATAATATGCTTCAATTAAGACAAATAATATTTTATTAAAATAATTTTTTTGTATGAAAATATATTATTCAAATTTATAGCCTGTTGTCAAAATATACATATTTTACACAATTCAAAAATTCATAAAGTATTAAGAAAATTAGGCTAGCTTTATTTTAACTAAGCCCAAGAGGCAAAATCAGTATGGAACTATTATTTTTAAATACCCAAGAGATCCTAAAAATATAACCAAAATTATAATAAATTCTAGCAAATTATTTTCATGATTGTTTTTGCTGCTAATATCGCCAATTAGTGAGTATGTCTGGCAGTCTTGTAAGGTTTTCGGCTGGAATGCCAAATGAGAGTGTCAGACTCGTCGAGTTATGGTTGAAATCTATTATTTCACTGCCTTCTTTTTCGGGGTATTGCCGTAGGGAGCGACGAGCAGAGGGGCGTATGTCAGTTGGTTTGTATGTATGCTTAGGTATATAATATGTGTGAGGTGTTTGGTTAGTTATAAGACCGCAGAGACGTCAGACAGACGGACAGACAGCACACAAAAGTGGAAGACAAGTGGCAGCACTGACAAGTGTCATAGAAGTTACGATTGTATATGTGTGTATATGTGTACTGTAGCTTTATCTGTCTGCATATGTATGGGAACGCAACGCAAAATGCAAGAAAACCAAATAAAATCATCATCAAAAGAACTCGAATGGCAAAGGCAATGCCAAAGTGAAAAGGCAAAGGCAAACGCCAAGAAATAAAAAGAAGAAGCTCTCAAGCACACACTTCAGACGAAGCAGAGTCGAGCAGACTGTTAGACAGCTGGACAGGCCATTTTGTTGCCTCCGGCATTGCTGCTGCTGCTGCTGCTGCTGTTGCTGTTGGCCATTGGGTAAGAAGCGTCAGGTGCGGAAATGCCATAACCATCGCAGCTGATGACGCGCAACGTCCATTTTTTTTTCTCCTTCATCTGCTGCTGCCTCTTTTGAGTCGTTGTGCACGTAGCGGCCTCAAAAGAAGTCACAGCTTGGGCAGTGGGGCAGAGCGGGTGGTGCAGCGGTAATTGCTCCAAGTGGTGCAAACCAAGCAACAGAATAGTTCAAGTTGTATATATATTATATAGCCAGGCGATTCGTCAGTCGGCGTTGACAGTTCAAGTGTTTACCAGTCAATTTTAATTCTATGAAATTACGCAATTTACCATGATATAATTCGAAATGTTTTAACTAGCTTGTTAGATAATACAATACATGTCGATGCATACACTTATTGCATGCACTGTGCCTAGAGTGAGATTTAGTTAAGTCATTTTTATAGCTCACTGAGTCAGAACTAGAGTCAAGTGTATAGAGTTTTATAGAGATTTTTAATGGGTTGTTGGAATTTTAGATTTAAACCTTGTTCATACTCTATTTGCAGGCACTGTACAAGTCAGAGACTTTAACTGCCTATGTCTAATTAAACAATGTATGCAGCTCACAAGATCTTAAGGCTAAAGAGAACTTTTAATTTTCATAATTTCTTAAATTTAACTTTTTCTTAATTTTAGTTTTCTCTATAGAATGTTCTTAAACGAATTCAAATAAGGCACTCTGTCTAGATTTAGTTACTCCTTAGACCAAGTCAAAAGCGTAGAATTCTATTAGTAAAACACATATACTACTTTTAAAATTGTGTGCTATATATGTTCATACACTTTTCGTTGGCACTGTATATAACTGACGATTTAACTGTCTGTAGCTAATTAAACTACATATATAACTCATAAGATCTGAAAGCAAACTGTGCATATAAGTATATTAAGTCTAGCTTATTTCTAGGCCTTAAATATTATACTTACTTAGCAGTCACTGTGTGCAGTTAAAGGCTGTTACTTATAGTTAATTCAATAAATATCTCTTCAGCTAATCTGTCTAAGCAGCTCACTGAGTCAGTGCTAGAGCTTAAATCATATTACTATCTACTCGGATATGGAATATGCTATATAGATACAGTTATAAAAAAAATACATTTACACATAACTAACTCAGCTTTCTGTGTGGTAGGATTGATAACTAATGAACTGCTCATAAACGTGCTAATTGTGTAATGTGTGAGTATTTAAAAATTGGTTATTAAGCTGCCTGCCACTCAGAAGGCAAATAAATAATTGGCATTTTAAAATGAACAATAAAACAATTAGCAATTGTAGTTTTTGAATATCAATAAAACATAACAGCAATTAAAATGTCACTGGCGAAAATCACTCGAAACAACTGCCATACATACATCTATAGCTACAGCTACAGCTACAGCTACAGATACAGAAACAGATACAAACTGGCAGTACGTAATAGTTTGTATCTGCTATATACAAATGTATGTATGTTTATAGTGCTTGACATTGTAAAATATATCTCACTTGTGTGCGTTTGTTTGTATTTATGACTGTGTG
>JAWNNJ010001404.1:0-38004 GCA_035045125.1 Hypselothyrea guttata
AGGAGAATGTTGTTATCCGGAATATATATTCTCTACTATTATATTTAACTATTCTAAAAAGCGGATTGAAATCGATTAATAAACACAGGAGATATAAACTAAGCAATACTTGAACTTGAAAGCTTACTAAACTAAACTAAAGCTAACTAAACTAAATTATAACTTAAACATTAAATTATATACTGTATTTGCGAGCGCGCGGCGCCAGCTGTGGCACAGGGTATAAGACAGTCGGACCTGTCCGACTGATCTGGTACGCCCATTATGTTTTGTTATTATTGACCCATTCTGGAAAAATATTGTATTAATGATAGGGAAAAAGTTTTTAATCCAGTAAGGACGGAGATACAGTCGGACGTAACCGACTATAGGAGACCCTTTACTTTGTGTTTTTTATTTATTTATTTATTTAATGTCAACTAAGTGCAGTCGACAGCGTAAAAAGTTACAAAAAAGGTACATCATAAAAATTGTTTAAAAGTTAATAAGTAGATCTGGGGATGAAAATAAAAGAAAATAAAATGAAATGAAATAGATCCAGCATTTGCTGCATGGATCAGGGAAAACCAGTGTTTAAAAAACTGCAGAAGTCGCATAATTTGTGCTGTTTGATGCTTATGCTGTTTGCGTGCTTTGTGCTGCGAGCAATGTTGCTGTCACAGCAACGACAAAAATGAAAATGCGAACGACAGCCTACAGCAGCCGCTGAATTGGGTGCTGTGGGCTTCGGTTGGAAACCGGTTTGGCACGCGACAGGCCACAGGCAGCCTAGAATTTCTAAGAATTGGTTGTGTGTAGTCTGTACCCTGTAAAGTGGGTGAAAAGGGTATATACTTTGCAAAAATAATTAAAATAATTAAAAAATTTTAATTTTATGGTATTTTATTTTTAACAGTGATATTTTTCATTTGGATTTACCTTAATGCTAATAAATAATTAATAATGTAATGTAATAATGTTAAAATTAAAAAAGTCTTCATTTATTTTTTATTTCTCTTAATAATAATAAATCATTAATAATGTAATGTGATAATGGTAAAATTAAAAAAGTCTTAATTTTTTTTGGATTTCTCTTAATACTAATAAATCATTAATAATGTAATGTAATAATGTTAAAATTAAAAAATTTGGACGGGGCAGATCAGTCGGACGGGGCAGATCAGTCGGACAGGCCCGACTGTAGAATACCCTGTACCCTATATTTAAAATGTCATACAAAACGTAGCAGCAATTCTTCTTCTTACTTTGTTATGTGCGCCAGCTGAAACTGCCACTCTGCTAGAGGCGGCGAGTTGCCGCCTGCAATATTGTTTCGCTAATAACTCCTGTGTTTATCAACCGATTTCAATGCGCTTTTCAGGATAGTTAAATATAATGAAAGAGAGTATATCGAGCCCTTCCCGCGAAAAAGACGTAACCAACAAAATCAAATTTTACAGGAGAAGGTTTTTTTAGTTTATTTCAATATTGCTGGATGGATTTCATTGAAACTTGGAATATTGTCTACTTAAGCTGTTATGTATATAATATATTCGTTTTAAAATTTTATTTCAAGCCATTCTATGATTTTTGTCACTTACGTCCTTTTCGCGGGCACTTGCGGAGCCTGTTTAGCTCGAGCAGTTCCCGCGAAAAAGACGTAACCAACAAAATCTAATATTACAAATGAAGGTTTTATAATTGTAAATTCGATTTCTTTATGAAACGTAAATACCAAAAAAAAGTTTCTAATAATATAGTATTTGAAAATAATAATAAATTCCTTTATTTTTGAAAATTAAGCATCATTTCTTGTTTTCAACTTTAATTATAATGTAAATTAAATTGTTTTATTAAACGTAAGTCATTTTCACAATGTTTTTATCAAAACGTATTTAAATATAATATACAAATTTTTTATTTTCAAATTCAATACTTAATTCTTGTATTCAACTGTTTCATATAATTTATTTTATTTTTTTTTAATTATTAGTTTTAGTCTTATTTTCATCAGTTTCGGTTTGACTGTTTTTGAATTTTAAAGGCTTAATTAATGGTTTAGGAATACTGTTTTTTTTGCCATTGGTAGATGTATTCAATACGCAGATCAGGTTTATTTCAAATCTTGACCACGCCCCCTTTACGCCAAAAAATTACTAGAGCCTCACACCTTATTATTTTTATACAGAAAATGTTTTATAAAAAGTGTAATATTGAACATAGAACGTTGTTATGCAGAATAAATACTCTTTTCTATTATATATAACTATCCTGAAAAGCGCATTGAAATCGGTTAATAAACGCAGGAGTTAATAAAGAAACATTATTGCAGGCTTCACTTTGCTCGCCTCTGGCGGCGCGTTTTCGTTTTCCTTTGAATTCTTTCTTAGTTGCGCTATTTCGTATGTCACTTACGTCTTTTTCGCGGGCACAGCGCAGCTCGTGTGATGGTTACGTCTTAATTGACAGGCTGATATCTCAGTAAATACGCAAGATAAAATTATGAAATTTTTTGTGTAGATTAGTTGGGTGATTATGAACATAATTGCATCAAAATCCGAAAATCGAAAAAATGTTGGTTACGTCTTTTTCGCGGGAAGGGCTCGATATATTCCAAATAACAACATTCTATGTTTAATATTACGCTTGTTATTAGTTTTTTTTCGATTAGGGCGTAAAAGGGGCGTGGCATCAAAAATTTCAAAAAAGCCTCATCTGCGTATGATATAGACCTACCAACTACTGAAAACTGAATTTATGTAAATAGCTTAGTGTCTCTTAAATAGGCGAATGTATTCTATTTTATTCATTGTGGGCGGCAGGGGCGTGGTATCCAAGATTTGAAATAAACTTGATCTGCGTACGTTATTTATCTACCTACATGTAAAAATTGGCAGCTCTAGCTTTTGTAGTTTCCGAAATCGACGCGTTCATACAGACGGCCAGACAGACAGACAGGGCTCAATCGACTCGGCTCGTCTTCCTGATCAAGAATATATATAGTTTGTGGGGTCTGCCACGCCTCCTTCTGCCTGTTACATACATTTGCACAAAGTTATTAACCCTGTTTTTCCCATTTTCAATGGGTACAGGGTATAAAAACTAAAATCAAGATCGTCAATTTTTTCTCATTCCACTTATTTTTCGCCAACATACTATAGCATATTATAGCGAACTTGCGAATTCCTGGAATTTCATGCACTTTGTTGTTGGGTTGTCGAAAAACATGCGTTGAGAGAGATCAATTCTGTTTTTTTATCATCTTTATTTTAAATTGGATTTTTCGTTCATCCCATTCAAAATATTTACTTAATTTTTTTCAGTGCAGCAAATTGAAACAAAAAATGCTCGCTCCTGAGCATTTATTGAACGAATATTTTGGAAATAACGATTATTTTGTTAGTATTAAGATGTCAAATGAAAAATATCACTGTTAAAAATAAAATACCATAAAATTAAAATTTTTTAATTATTTTAATTATTTTTGCAAAGTATATACCCTTTTCACCCACTTTACAGGGTACAGAGTACGTACACACAACAAATTCTTAGGAATTCTAGGCTGCCTGTGGCCTGTCGCGTGCCAAACCGGTTTCCAACCGAAGCCCACAGCACCCAATTCAACGGCTGCTGTAGGCTGTCGTTCTCATTTTCATTTATGTCGTTGCTGTGACAGCAACTACGAAAAAAACTCGTAGTCGCAGCATAAGCACAATGCAAAACTACGACAGTTTTCGTAGTTTTTTAAACACTGGGAAAAACCCAGAAAAACCCTATCAGGCCGGAATTAATAATTGAGTGGTTAGTCTGTGGTACTAATTACGTTGTATAGAAAATTTAAAATAGAATATTTAATGGTGGAAATGTGAGCTTCCGAATCAAATATTTGATAGAGACGATTATAATCAGTACAGAGTAATCGGAAAGGTTCATGCAGAGAATAGTTGGTGATACAAAAGTTTAAAGCCAATTGAGTAAAATAACGGGTAGGACGCTGCGGTATGGATAAACTAAATCGGCCCAATAAAGTGGGTGAATCAATTTCTCCACACAGCAACCTAACTACAAATACAACATTCAACATGTTACGGCGATTAATAAGCGAGGCAAGATTAATTAAGAGAAGTCTACTACTATAGGGAGGTAAATCAATACCCGAAACCCAGTTAAGTCCACGGAGAGCGAAGAGAATAAATTTTTTTTGTACAGATTCAATTCTATCCTGATGTACAGAATATTGTGGCGACCAAACACAAGATCCATATTTCAGAATAGGCCGTACAAGAGAAGTATAGAGTAACAGACAACGTAAAATGTTTTTATAAAGGCTCAGATAAAGCATCAGCACAGTACTGTTTATTTTTTTGTAGGAATTGTCTAGTCTGTATCTAATATTACGCGATCCCGAGCGCTCGAAACGTTTTTAGACCCTTTACTTTAAAAAAGTAAAAAGGGTCTATTAACTTAGTGCAAGTGGGAAATGTGTGTAACACCCAAAAGGAGTCGTCGCAGACCCCATAAAGTATATATATTCTTGATCAGGACGACAAGCCGAGTCGATATAGCCATGTCCGTCTGTCCGTCTGTATGAACACCTAGATCTCAGCAACTATAAGAGCTAGAAACACCATATTTGGGATTCAGGTTCCCCTATTCAGTAAGCAGCACGAGTTTGTTTTAGATTTTGGATACCTCCCCCCCTTCCCCAACAAAGCGCAAAAAGCTACTGCAGCCACAGTTTAAAAGCTATAGACTTGAAATTTAGCATGCTTGTAGCTTATGACATTTTCTATCGACGCTGTAAATTGCAATACGATCGGATAAGAAACAGTCAAGATATGCCACAAATAGTTAGCCACACTAGGCAGAGGGGGGGGTGGTGCGCCAGGCATATGCGCGAAGTTTCGTGCGTGTGCCTCTGATTATGTTTGTGAGTACATGTAGAAAAAGTAAAGGGTCTCCTACTGTCGGTAACGTCCGACTGTAGCATCCGTCCCACTGATCTGCCCCGTCCATATATTTTTATTTGTAATAATTATTTTTTGTTTTGTACTCTTTCACTAGCAAAGAGAATTTTGTGCGTGCTGCATCTTGTGTTTCTTTATCTTGTATGCTCTGCAAAAGCTCTTCGCCGTCCGCTATGTACTTAATTTAATTTAATTTATTAATAAATAATAGTACAACAATTAATGGGCGCACTGTCACAGGGCAAGCGTGGCCGCAACATTGTTTGTATCTTTTGTGTTTATTAACTGATTTTAATGCGCTTTTTAGGATAGTTAAATATAATAGAAAAGAGTTTATGTTCCAAATAACAACCTTCTATGTGTAATATAACGCTGTTCAAATGTTCTTACAATCGCATAATCGCCTAACAACGTGATTGGTATTGCCATCCCTCTCGCACGCTACCCGCACACGTATAGCTGCTGAGCTGGCAAGCTTATATCTCCTTTGTTTATTAACCGATTTCAATGTTCTTTTCAGGACAGTTAAATATAATATAAGAGAGTATTTAATCAATAATAACAACATTCTATATTAAGTATTACGCATATTTTTGAACTTTTAAGTTCAACTATTGTGTAGCTTAAATCTCCTGTGTTTATCAACCGATTTAAATGCGCTTTTCAGGATAGTTGAATATAATAGAAGAGAGTATATGTTCCGGATAACAACATTCTATATCCATTTTACGCTTGTTATTCAACTTTTTATGTTAAAAAACACGAGGTTGTGAGTTTTATTGATTTTTGGGCGTAAAGGGGGCGTGGCATCAACGATTTGAAATAAACTTGATCTGCGCACACTGGTCCCAAAGTCCAAAATTTTTGCAGAAACCCAATTTTTTTTTTAAGAGTTGCGGAATAACAATATTTTATTGTGATAGAGTAATGTAAAGAGCAATTTAAAATCATAGAGTTTCATTTGAAATTGCATCCCTGCGAATGTTGACAGCCCTGAAAGTCAGCGGATCGTTTACCGCTAACTTTGACATTGATCGCTCGCCAAATTAATGCAAAGTTTACAATTCAATTGCGTTCGATCTACTTACTTTTTAGACCCTTTACTTTAAAAAAGTAAAAAGGGTCTATTAGTTTAGTGCAAAGAGGAAATGTGTGTAACACCCAGAAGGAGGCGTGGCAGACCCCACAAAGTATATACATATATTCTTGATCAGGACGACAAACCGAGTCGATATAGCCATGTCCGTCTGTCTGTCCGTCTGTATGAACACCTAGATCTCAGCAACTATAAGAGCTAGAAACACCATATTCGGTATTTAGGTTCCCCTATTCAGTAAGCAGCACGAGTTTGTTTTAGATTTTGGATACCTCCCCCCCCTTCCCCCGTAAACCGCAAAAAGCTGCTGTAGCCACAGTTTTAAAGTTATTGATTTGTAATTTGGTATTTAACTAGTTTACGACATTCTCTATCGATGCTGTGAATTTTGTTTCGATCAGATAAGAAACAGCGAACATATGCCACAGACAGTTTGCCGCACTAGGCAGAGGGGGGGTGGTGTGTCTTGCATACGCGGGTAGCTTAGTGTGTGTGCGTCTGATTGTGTTTGTATGTACATACACTCAAAGTAAAGGGTCTGCTACAGTCGGTTACGTCCGACTGTAGCCTCCGTCCCACTGATCTGCCCCGTCCCTATATTTTTGTTTTAATAAATCAAAATGGATAATATTTGTGAAGGTATGTAAAATAATACTGCAGTATTTGGTTTTATGTCATCTTTTTTTAGCAATTCTAACCTAACTTTTTTCGTGTTTCGCGGAATAAAAGTATTTGGGATTTAACCGTAATTATTAACACAGATCTAATCTTTAAAAATGTTTGCGCGTTTTTGTGCGGTTTGGAAAAATATCGTTTTTTTTTTTGCAAACAACCTACAGCCGTTTTCATACAAAAAACACAAAAATAGTATTTTTCATTTTTTTTTTATCGTGATTTGCTTTTATACATGCGATTTCAATAATTTTAGTCTTAAATGATTAAAATAATATCTCACATCAAATTCAAACCTTATTTTTACCGTAATCTTTTTTCGATTTTGATTTATACTTAATTAAATTAGTTTGGCGTGGTCACACAAATGCCACATTTTGTTATTAAGCGGGCAAATTTAAATTTTTGCTACATTTTCACTTAAATATTACTTATATTTATTAAGTATTCTACAAAATTGATTACCAAATGCCAAAATGAGTTATGGGCGGCATTGCTTAGTGGAGAAAATGTACCTTTTGTATAACATAAGCAAATTCGTGAAACAACTGCCTAAAATTGCTGTTTTAACAAAATTTTTCTAGAAACTTTGTATCGAAGTAATATTAATTAACTATAATTTGGCTAAGAAACTAAAATATTAGGCAAAAAAAAACAGACCTCAATATCAATAGGCCAGCCGTGCGTATGAGCAATGCTGAAGGCGTGATCCGATCGTGCAAAATTTTCGGTCATGTTTTGCATATGCATAAACATTTAGTGCACCAAGTTTCATGTCTGTATCTTCATTTTTGTAGTTTCTGCAAAAAATTTCGACATTGGGACCAGTGTGCTGCGTATTGAATAATAACGGCGTATCTAGCTTTTATAGTTTAGAAAATCTCAGCGTTCATACAGACAGACAGACAGACAGACAGGGCTAAATCGACTCAGCTCGTCTCCCTGATCAAGAATATATACAGGTCTGCCACGCCTCCTTTTGCCTGTTACATACATTCGCACAAAGTTATTAACCCTGTTTTTCCCATTTTTCAAATGGGCACAGGGTATAAAAATCTGTTTGCAATGTAATTCACAACATCGACGGATAATTCTATAGGCTACATAAATTTCAAATTGCAAGTCTGTAGCTTTATTATTGTGGCTGCTGTGGCGCTTATAGTTTTCGAGATCTTTGAGGTAGGTGAAGTTTTTGGATTATTTGCGGAGGAAGGAAACCAGATATCACAAGTTTGAAACAAACTTGATCTGCGTAACACATCGGACAACCTTAATCTCAAATATTTTAAATATAATTTAAATTATTTAAATTTTGTATTTATTAACCGATTTCAATGCGCTTTCCAAGATAGTTAAATATAATAAAAAAAGAGTTTAATTTCCGAATAAAAATATTCAATGTTCAATATTACGCTTGCTATTTAACTTTGTATGTTCAAATATTCAAACATACGCACAATTCATATTGATAGCAACATGCTTGGTATTGCTATCCCTCTCGCGCGCCATTCACACACATATAGCTGCTGCGCTTGAGTGCGACACATGCAATATTAGGAAGCTTATATCTCCTTTGTTTACAAACCGATTTAATTGCACTTTTCATGACAGTTAAATATAGTATAAGAGAGTATATATTCAATTTATTTATTTATTTATTTATATATTTATTTATTTATTTATTTATTAAAGTGTCGACTAAGACCAGTCGGCCAAGAAAAATTAATTACAAATTAATATTAATAATAATAAAATTGAAATTAAATATATGGACGGGGCAGATCAGTGGGACGGAGGCTACAGTCGGACGTAACCGACAGTAGGAGACCCTTTACTTTACTACTACTACTAATATATGTACATACAAACACAATCAGAGCCACTCACACTAAGCTACCCGCGTGTGCAAGGCACAATACCCCCCCCCTCTGCCTAGTGCGGCAAATTGTCTGTGGCATATGTTCGCTGTTTCTTATCCGATCGGAACAAAATTCACAGGGTCAATAGAGAATGTCTTAAGCTAGTTACGTACCAAATTACAAGTCAATAACTTTAAAGCTACAGTAGCTTTTTGCGGTTTACGGGGGAAGGGGGGGAGGTATCCAAACTCGTGCTGCTCGCGAAATAGGAGAATCTAAATCCCAAATATGGTGTCTCTAGCTCTTATAGTTGCTGAGATCTAGGCGTTCATACAGACGGACAGACGGACAGACAGACGGACATAGCTATATCGACTCGGCTTGTCGTCCTGATCAAGAATATATATACTTTATGGGGCGTGGCACGCCTCCTTCTGGGTGTTACACACATTTCCTCTTTGCACTAAGTTAATAGACCTTTTTTACTTTTTTAAAGTAAAGGGTCTAAAAATAAATAAAACTTAATTTAAAAATATAAAAAAACAGAAAATCTGGGGAAAAGAATAAGATTAAAATATTAAATCAATCATTAAAGAAAATATATGGACGGGGCAGATCAGTCGGACGGAGGCTACAGTCGGACGTAACCGACTGTAGCAGACCCTTTACTTTACTACTACTACTACTATATGTACGTACAAACACAATAAGAGGCACACACACTAAGCTACCCGCATATGCAAGGCACACCACCCCCCCTCTGCCTAGTGCGGCAAATTGTCTGTGGCATATGTTCGCTGTTTCTTATCCGATCGAAACAAAATTCACAGCGTCGATAGAGAATGTCATAAACTAGTTAAATCCCAAATTACAAATCAATAGCTTTAAAACTGTGACTACAGCAGCTTTTTGCGTTTTACGGGGGAAGGGGGGGAGGTATCCAAAATCTAAAACAAACTCGTGCTGCTTACTGAATAGGGGAACCTAAATACCGAATATGGTGTTTCTAGATCTAGGTGTTCATACAGACGGACAGACAGACAGACAGACGGACAGACGGACATGGCTATATCGACTCGGCTTGTCGTCCTGATCAAGAATATATATACTTTGTGGGGTCTGCCACGCCTCCTTCTGGGTGTTACACACATTTCCTCTTTGCACTAAACTAATAGACCCTTTTTACTTTTTTAAAGTAAAGGGTCTAAAAAGAAAATAAAGGTCCAGCATTTGCTGCGAGGATATGGGACAACCCAGAAAAACCCAATCAGACCAAGATTAGTGGTTAGTTGAGTTAAACAAATATATAAATCTACATTGGTTAAGATGAAATGTTAGATTGAGTTAGATATTGTAGGATAGCGAATTTAATAGAAGGTAGAGAGAATTCAGAAGATATTAATTTATAATGTGCGTTGTAAATAGAGCATAACACCCGAAAATTATTGTGCATAGCATAATCAGAGGTGCATACAGGAAGAAAAATCTCGCGCGCTCTGCGCGCTCGACCTGACAGTCGGGCAAGCCCGACTGTCTTATACCCTGTGTCGCCGCTCGCGCTGCGCGCTCGCACATACGGTATATAATTTAAAAAATTTTAAACATAATTTAATTTATTTATAAACAATAGTACAACAATAATTGGACACACTTCTTCAGGGCGATCGAACGAAGCGCACAAATCGGTCTAAGAATTGGCTATCGGCAGCGCCTATCGAAAGGTGAAGATTGTGAATGGCAAAATAGGCGCCAAATTTGCAAAGTTCAAATGTGCACATTTATTATGATTTATAATTATTAATATGTTAATAGTTATCTCTGATTAAATAATTATTTATCAAACGTTTGCGCAGCGGGCAAGCGGTATGGCAACGCCACTTGCAAACTAGCGGCGGTCAAACAGCTGCTGGGCACTTGACCATTCACATATACACATACATACATACATACATACATACACATGGCTGCTACAAATATACAAATATTTTAAATCATCATAATTCTCTTAATAATGGACCGATTTTGATGTAATTTACAGAATTGGTAGATAATTTTGTACTCGACCAACTACTGAAGACAAAATTGACGTACATATATCGATTCGTATGTCAATGAAATATATTTATGTTTATTGTAGGCGGCAGGGGCTGCGTATGGTATACACCTTTCAAAAGAGACCAAAACGGCATTTCTAGCTTTTATAGTTTAGGAAATCTCAGCGTTCATCCAGACAGACAGACAGACATGGCTATATCGACTCAGCTCGTCTCCCTGATCAAGAATATATATAGTTTGTGGGGTCTGCCACGCCTCCTTCTGCCTGTTACATACATTCTGACAAAGTTATTAACCCTGTTTTTCCCATTTTTCAAATGGGCACAGGGTATAGAAAATAGGCTGAAAGTTTCTAGTTGGTCTACGAGGAATTCAAAAATAATATGATTCAAAAGGGCAGGGGAGTCAACTTCACCAAGAATCAACTTATGAAGAAATAAAACACCTAGAACAGTCCTACGATTAGATAAAGACGGGAGATTAATAAGAAGTAATCTAGCAGAATAAGGTGGTAAGCGAAGATTGGGATCCCAATTTAGTCCTCGAAGAGCAAATAAAAGGAATTGTTTCTGAACTGATTCTATCCTATCTTGATGCACTTTATGCTAATCACATGAGCAGTATTCAAGAATGGGACGTACTAAAGAGGTAAACAAAAGCTGAAAAAGGGGAGATTCGAGAAAAGGTCATGAAAACACATTTACTTTTGTTTAAAAGAAGATTATTTGACATACACCACCGGTGCATGGAATTTAAATCATCTTGCAAAAGATTGCTGGAAGAGGAATCTTTGAAAGAAAGTCCAAGTTTAACATCATCTGCATACATAAGAATATTGGAATAGGATAAAGATTGAGGATTCATAAACAAAGTGAACAATAGAGGACCTAAGTGGCTACCTTGAGGAACACCAGAGAACACGCAAACTGGCTTAGAAGTATGGCTTCTAAGCAAAACTCTTTGAGTTCTCTCCTTTAAATAGGAGGAGATCCATAAAATATGAGAAGAAGAAAAACTCATTAAGTCTAGCTTATGTAAAAGGAGATCATGATTGACTGAGTCAAATGCTTTACTAAAGTCAGTATACACAACATCAGTCTGCATTTTTTTAAGGAATGCAATATAAACCATTGAGCTAAATTCAAGCAAGTTTGTAGTAGTTGATCTACACCTAACAAAGCCATGTTGCGAAGGGGAAATAATTAACTTACAAAAGTGTTGCAATGACGACGTAATTATTTTTTCAAATAATTTGGGAATAGCCGACAACTTTGCAATACCTCTGTAGTTGGAAATTTCCGACTTGCACCCTATTTTATGAAGAGGAATAATGAAAGATTCTTTTCATAAAGAGGGAAAAACTGAAGAATTTAAAGAAAGATTAAAAAGTTTAAGAAGAGGCTGACAAAGAGAATAACAACACTCTTTAAGGACACAACTGGGGATGTTATCAGGGCCGGGGAAATAAGAGAATTTCAAGGAACTAATAGATAAAAGGAGGGATTCATCAGATATAGTTAGGGGACACATAGAGTTGATTGTGTTAATATGATATGGATAGGATGTTTTTGAAAAGGAGGTAGTTTAGTAAGTGGATTGAAAAAAGCACGCAAATAAGTCAGATTGCAGATGAGTCATCAACTGATCAAACACCATTGAAGAAGAATGAAGAGGGTAAGGTTGAAGATCTACGTTTAGAGTTAACAAAAGAATAGAATTTTTTAGGATCACGCGTAAATTGAAGTTTGCAACGGATCAGGTAATTATTATAACATTCTGAGTTTAAGATACTAAATTTCGACTTAGCAACACAATATTTTGAAAATTCTATGCCGGATCCAGTCCGTTTGAATTTTTTAAAGAATTTAGACTTAATATTTTTCAAACTAGATAATTGAGGGGTAAACCAAGGTGGCTTACGTGAAGAAGATAAAATTGCGTAATTAGGAACA
Organism: Hypselothyrea guttata; assembly: GCA_035045125.1. Taxonomy (NCBI): domain Eukaryota; kingdom Metazoa; phylum Arthropoda; class Insecta; order Diptera; family Drosophilidae; genus Hypselothyrea; species Hypselothyrea guttata. The sequence continues at coordinate 12,581 of JAWNNJ010001404.1, forward strand.
CAGACATCAAATAAGGAATTGAATATGTTGTAGAAAAAGTTAAGAGCAGAATTTATATCATTCATCTAATATAAAAGACTCCAATCAGTTGCAAAAATAAGTTTGTTAAGTAAATCAAAATTTGCTTTACGAAAACAACGACGCGAATTGTTAGAAACTAGAGATTGAAGGGAGATAGCGTTAGTAATCGAAAGGGAGATATCTAAAGTAGGATGGAAAGAATCTTCAGGCTCCACTAATGGCAGAACTCTAGCAACATTAAGAACACTGAAATCATTAGTGAAAATGAGATCAAGTATTCTATTCAAAGAATTAGAAACTGAGTTGATCTGAAAAAGAGAAAGGTCAAAAAGGCTATCTAAGAAATTATGCTGAGCAGAGGGTGAAAGATATGAAGTATTCTTAAAGAAAGACCAAGAAATATCAGGAAGATTAAAATCTCCTAAGACAATACACAAATCTCTATCCCTTACCTGAGCTAAAATTTCATTCATAAATAATTGATGTAAAGTATAAATCCCTATATCAGAACAAGGTGAAATGTACAAACATGTAATAAAAAGATCGCGAGAAGGTAAATATATTTTAACAGCTATAGCCTCAATATTAGAAAAATTATGAATAACTAAATCAGACTTAAGATGTGTTTTAACTGCTACTAATACACTAACTCCACCCGAAGGTCGATCACATCTAAAAATGGCAAAATTATCGGACATCAACTCATTATCTGAAATCGATGGATTTAACCAAGTTTCAGTAAATGCAATAATGTTAGACTCAAACGAGAAGCTATTCATATAAAGATTTTTAATTTTAGAATTAAGTCCTCTGACATTTTGATAAATATATTTACACTGTCAGAAACAAAATCTAGTTTTTAGACCCTTTACTTTAAAAAAGTAAAAAGGGTCTATTAGTTTAGTGCAAAGAGGAAATGTGTGTAACACCCAGAAGGAGGCGTGGCAGACCCCACAAAGTATATATATTCTTGATCCAGGACGACAAACCGAGTCGATATAGCCATGTCCGTCTGTCTGTCTGTCCGTCTGTCTGTCTGTCTGTCCGTCTGTATGAACACCTAGATCTCAGCAACTATAAGAGCTAGAAACACCATATTCGGTATTTAGGTTCCCCTATTCAGTAAGCAGCACGAGTTTGTTTTAGATTTTGGATACCTCCCCCCCTTCCCCCGTAAACCGCAAAAAGCTGCTGTAGCCACAGTTTTAAAGTTATTGATTTGTAATTTGGTATTTAACTAGTTTACGACATTCTCTATCGATGCTGTGAATTTTGTTTCGATCAGATAAGAAACAGCGAACATATGCCACAGACAGTTTGCCGCACTAGGCAGAGGGGGGGTGGTGTGCCTTGCATACGCGGGTAGCTTAGTGTGTGTGCGTCTGATTGTGTTTGTATGTACATACACTCAAAGTAAAGGGTCTGCTACAGTCGGTTACGTCCGACTGTAGCCTCCGTCCCACTGATCTGCCCCGTCCCTATATTTTGAATTAGAAGAACAAGCTAAAGATGGTTGAGTAGGTGGCAGAATAATAGGCATTGGACGAGATTTAACTTTCGGTTTAAATTCATGAACCACCAAATTATTCTCAGGCCAAAACTTTCTATCACAAAGAATACCAAAGAATTCAGGGCTTACTGAAATTTTGAAAGATGCAATCTCTCGAGGCTGAGCGAAATTAAATATAGTAATTGCTACATTTGCAAAACATTTGTTAGCAATAAAGGATGCAATACTCTCGCAGGAAGTGTCAACAGCAAGTCTAGAAATAAAGATATGTTTTTTAGGGGCAACCACTATGAGAGGAGGAGGAACTGAGGCTAAGTTCTCAATGCGAAGATCCACATCAACAATACGCTGAGGAACACATATAGGAAGTCGTGGAGTGATAAGGGGAGCAGTGAGAGGAGAAGTACCATGAGAAGCAATACCAGGGGGCCGTGCGACAGAAGTAGGGTTAGAAAGAACGCTGGGTGTAAGAACAGGTTCAGAAGGTTCAGTTGCAAGTGTTGGGGGGGGGGGGGGAGGAGTAAAAAAAGGCAAAGGAGAAGGAATAGGACTGATAGGCGTAGTAGGAGGTGGCAGAGAAGAAGAAGGGCCAGAAGATGGAACATCCAAGAAAAGAAATGATTATCTAATCGAAACTTGGAGGCAACATCAAATTTATATTGTCTCAATATCTCAATACTTGAGTCAACATCATCAACAAGTAGTTGAGTTACCTTTCTCAACTTTAAATCTTGGCTTTTCACATTCATGTACATTCGCGAAAAATCCATTTGCATTACAATGCACACATGACATGACCAATGAAGGCCACCGGAAACTTTTTTTTGGCTACCGGTGATCTTATCATAGTCACGCCCAGAAAGACCCGCACAATATTAACAACATTCTATGATTAATCTTACGCTTGTTTTTGAACTTTTAAGTTCAACTATTGTGAAGCTTATATCTCCTGTGTTTCTAAACCGATTTTAATGCGCTTTTCAGGATAGTTAAATATAATACAAGAGAGCTTATGTTCCAAATAACAACCTTCTATGTTTAATATTACGCTTGTTATTCAACTTTTTATGTTACAAAACACGAGGTTGTGTGAGTTTTATTGATTTTTGGGCGTGAAGGGGGCGTGGCATCAACGATTTGAAATACAACTTGATCTGCGTATTGAATACACCTACCTATAGCAACCAGGGATACTGAGAGGGACATTTCTGGATTCATGAGGCAGACGAGGATTGGTTTTAGTGAGCTTTCCACTTGCTTTAATGCACTTGTTGGAAAGTTCTCCGCTTTGGATGCGGAGTTCAAGAGCATGAAGCTCTTGATCGACTCTCCAAAGAGGAAAAAGGCCAATAATCGCCTGTCAATTGATCCGAAATCTCTTTCAATTCCGGAACCACCATTCTCATTGTCTGCTCCTCCTAACAATTTAATGAGCTTTCAATCCCCAATTCCCAATTTGCCGCAATATACGGAGGAAGTCAATTTGTCACCCATGGATGTGGCTTCCCCCGATCCTGAGCCATTCCCAGTGTCGCCTCAGGTTAGCAGTGCTGAAGAAATTCAGCCTACTATACCCTCTGTCGTCCCTGTTGGGCCCCCAACAAGTGCTGTTGTTCATAGGCCCATAATAGCTATACCACCCAAAAAACAAATATTTGTTTCCAGGCTTGCCCCTGATAACCACATCTGACGATGTTAATGCCTACATTCTGGCTAAAGTAAAAGCCAATATTAAGGTGGAAAAATATAATTTCAGTTATGCTCGGGATATTTCTTCGTTTAAAATCATTGTTCCCCCAGACGTCTTTCCTACCATATGTAGTAAAGAATTCTGGCCTGAACATGTTTTATTCAAGGAATTTGTGACTAAAAATAGAAAAAATCCGTCTATTAAGCTTCCCTCTGTTAATTTACCTAATCCAACACCTCGAATCGTTGTTGATAGTTCAAAAAACTAACATCTTCTATCCTTCTTGGCTATCAAAACGTAAGAGGTCTATGTAGCAAGCTTCCTACTCTTTATTTAAATAGTCTTTCCTTTCAATTTAAAATAATCGTTTTTACCGAAACTTGGTTAAGACCGGATATTTTAAATTCTGAAATTCTTTCTGCTAACTTTACTATTTTTAGGCGTGATCGCATGTTTCGTCGTGGTGGTGGAGTACTTATAGCTATTGACGCTAGTCTCTCGGCAGTGCAAATTCAATGTTGCTTCGTTTGACATCGAATTTGTTGCTGTCAAGATCCATTTTAGTAGTCTTAATCTTTATGTAACTTGTTCGTATATTCCTCCTTCTTCTGATATTTCTGTTTACCTAAATCACCTTTCTGCTATTAGGACAATTACATCCTCTCTTACGGATAATGATCACCTTATCGTTCTTGGTGATTTTAATATTGCTGGGTTATCTTGGCTATCTTCTGCTGACTCCAATGGTTTGACACCGACGATCTCTCATGACTTTGTTGAGGGTCTGTTCGGATTATCACTGTCTCAAGTGAATGATATCCCGAATTCGTTAAATAGAATGCTTGATTTGATCTTTATTTCAGATTCTTCTTCTATTTCTGTATCCCGTACTGAACCTATTTCTATCCCTGAGGATATATACCACCCATCTTTGGAGGTGTCGATCGGCCTACCAGTTTCTTCCTCTGGCTTGATTAATATATCGAGGAAGTGTGCCCGTTGCTTTCGGAAGTCCGATTTTGCTAAACTATCACAGCTTCTATCCCAAACTGATTGGTCTCGTCTTTTTGCGTGCGGCGACATGAATAGTGCAATTGATATCTTTTATTCGACATTGAACTCTTTGTTCGATGCTTGTATTCCTTCTACTAGTTTACCACAGAGGTCGCATAGACCAATATGGTTTACTAGGGAACTAGCAAGTTTGAAAAATAGAAAGTCGAGACTTTATAAGAAGTTTAAAGAAAGTGGCTCTTCTTCCGACTTCTCACTTTATGTAGTCGCACGTTCCAACATTCTGATGGCAAATAATACTTGCTATCAGGAATATTTGGGAAGATGTAGGATTCAGTTTAATAGGGATCCGAAAAGTTTCTATGATTTCGTCAACTCGAAACGTAGGATATCGACATTTCCGAACCTGGTTGTGTTTGAGAATAGGTCGGCTACAGGGGATGAAGCTATCGCTGATCTCTTCGCCGACTTTTTTCAAACAACTTATTCCCCTCGTGATTTTATTGATGGGCAGACTTATCCTTATAAGTTGAATGCATCCAATTGTGTATTCCATCCCTTAATTACGGAAAGTTTACTTTTAGGTGAGTTGATGGCTACCAAGCCTGTGTTCTCACCTGGACCCGATGGAGTGCCTGGCTGTGTGCTACGGCATTGCGCTGATGGTCTTTGTAAACCTTTGTTAAAGTTGTTAAATTTGTCCGTTGAGTCTTGCTCCTTTCCACAGATTTGGAAGGAGTCTTACATAATTCCCCTCCTTAAAAAAGGAAACAAGTCTGATGCAAATAATTATAAAGTTGTCTGCTATTCCTAAAATGTTTGAGAAGTTGATAACTTCTCAAATTCAACATTTATGTAAATCTATTATTTCACCTATTCAACACGGATTCGTGAAAAGTAGATCTACAACCACTAACTTATTGGAATTCACTTCACTCGTAATTAAGGGATTTCAAAATAAAATGCAAACGGATGTAATTTATACTGATTTTAGTAAAGCGTTTGATTCGGTCAACCATGCGCTTCTCCTACACAAACTTGAACTTTTAGGGTTTCCTAAAAATTTAACTTTATGGATTTCTGACTACCTTTTAGGTCGGTTCCAAAAAGTATATTTCGAGGGCTCTGTCTCTAAGCCAGTTATTGTAACTTCTGGTGTACCTCAAGGTAGTCATCTTGGTCCCTTACTATTTACATTATTTATAAATGATATGCCCTCAATTTTTAAATACTCTTCGGTTCTTATGTACGCTGATGATGTAAAAATTTGTCTATCCTATTGCGACTCCGAGGCGAGCTGCTTTTTGCAAAATGATTTGGATAATTTCCACTTGTGGTGCTCCACAAACCTGCTAAATTTAAATTGTAGTAAATGTAAATTAATGTCTTTTTATAGGGGTACTCCCCATTTGAATTCTTATAAGCTTGCCAATACAGTTCTGGAGCGAGTCGAATTATTTAATGACCTTGGTATTCATGTTGATCCTAAACTTAAGTTTGATAAGCATATCTCGTCAGTCGTTGGTAGGGCTATGGGAGTCCTAGGATTCATTAAGCGCTGGTCATAGGAGTTCAGCGATCCGTATACTACTAAAACCCTGTATACTGCTCTAGTTCGCCCTATTCTGGAATATGGATGCTGTGTTTGGGGTCCCCAGTACAAAGTCCACCAGGATAGAATTGAGTCGGTGCAGAAACAGTTTCTTCTTTTTGCATTGCGTAATCTTAATTGGGATACTAACACTCGCCTTCCTCCGTATCGAAGTAGACTTTTGTTAATTAATCTGCCTTCTCTTTCTGATCGTAGAACAATGCTTGGTGTCATGTTTATGCACAAGTTAATTAATGGTGAAGTCGACTCTCCAGAGTTGATATCCCAAATTAGATTTACTGTTTCGGTTAGAAATACTAGAAACTTTATTCCCATATCTCTTTCTCGCTGTAGTACTAATTATTCTATTCATAACCCATTTAGAGTTCTTTGTAGTGAGTACAATAGCCTTTTTAACATTATTTCTAGATAATACTTAGTTTTGTTTAAATTTGTATATTGTTTGTAGCTTTATTCCGCGATCTATCGTATTTTTTTTTCCGCTCGATGCGCGGTGCGCCCCTCGGTCGGATGGGCGGGTGGTGGGCTGCGTATTGGCTTGGGTTCGCGCGTTAACAAGCACATGCTTGGTGTCGCTGGACCACTTGAACATGCTGCCGGTAGTATGTCAACGCCCAGAAGTAAAACGGCTGCTTTAGCTATTATAGTTTAGGAAATATCAGCGTTCATACAGACAGACAGACAGACAGACAGACGGACATCGCTAAATCGACTCAGCTCGTCTCTCTGATCAAGAATATATATACTTTATATATACTACTCTGCCACGCCTCCTTCTGCCTGTTACATACATTCTGACAAAGTTATTAACCCTGTTTTTCCCATTTTTCAAATGGGCACAGTTGCTGTGATTTAGGTGTTCATACGAACAGACAGACGGACAGACGGACATGGCTATATTAACTCAGCTCGCCGTCCTGAGTCAGAATATATATACTATGTGGGGTCTACCACGCTTCCTTTTGGGTGTTACACATATTTCCTCTTTGCACTAGCTAGAGACTTTAATTTTTTTAAAGTAAAAAGTCCAAATATTCGTAGTTACGATGTCGCAAAGAAAGCAACAAGCGCAGCCGACAGTTGGAGATCCTTCAGTTTGTTTTTTGCATGCGACATACCCCGACTCTGCCCAGTCGCGCGAATTGTCGCTGTGTTGGATGATTGTGTTTGTAAATGCATACACTTAAGAAAAAAAGGGTCCCTACTGTCGGTTACGTCCGACTGTAGCCGAAAAACGAATTTAGCAATAGTTTGCAGTTATAAAGCTTCAGTTTTAAAGCTAAAGATTTGGGATGTGGCATGTACGTAGTCTATGACAATCCCCATCGATGCTCTGTATTACATTACGGTCAGATAAGAAAACAAAAGTACAGGGTCTCCTACAGTCGGTTACGTCCCACTGTAGCTCCGTCCTTACTGGTTTCATTTACATATATCTACCACTAATATTTAATTTGTTTAATTTTATCTTTCAGCTACTATGGAGCCCCATAGACTTCACGAATATCAAACACATCATCATCAATCAACCCATCAACAGCACCTGCACAACCAACAGCAACAACAACAACTACAACAACATCATCACCATGCGGGCCCACAACATACGATACAGCATCACCGTATACATTATCAGCAAACAGTTGCACCAACGCCACACCAGACAGCAGACTCAGCTCCGGCAGTTTTGCATCAGCAACATCATTTGGCAACGATACCCCAGCATCAACAGCACCATATCCAACTGCATCATGGCAACAATAATAGCACCAGCAGTTACCACAGCGCGCGCTCTACGTATGTGCTAGGTGGTGGTGCAGCAGCATCCGTAATGCCACCAACAGGTGCGGTGTTTGCTGCTGCAAATGCAGTTGCTCCATCAATTGTTGAAGTTGGCGATCCGCACATGCAATACTATACTTCCAATAAAAAAACAACAAACCGATTGACTAATTGGCAGTTAAAGAACCTTACAAGGCCGCCAGTGGTGCGTAATAGCAGCTCCATGTACAGCAAATCCTACTGGCAAACACCTCAAGAAGAGCAAACGCAATCGACGCAGTTGCATACGCAGCAATCACCATATATTGGATACAACCAACCACCGACTCAACCAAACATCATTACAAGTGCGACTGGGAGTGGATCTGCCAATGGAAGTGGTGGTATTTCACGGTATTACGATGACAAAATGAAATACGCCACAAAAGTAAACTCAACAGCAGTCGACGGTAGCACTTGCTATGAGCCATTGGATCATGTGGTTAATCCCAGCAATGGGTTACTTGGCACCACAAATGAGCAACAGCCCAGTCCCAATTATGCACGTAAATGTCCACAACATTATGAGCCGCCTATTGAGCAACGTAACACTGCTGCAGCAACCACTTCATCTACATTGGCACCACAATCTCAAACGCAACAGCATCACAATCTTTATATGCCAATGCCCCAGTTTAGCACTAAAAACTTTCAAAATACCGTTCACAGTGCAATTGAGAAATACGTGAGGGAGACGACTGCTACCCCTTCTTTAGATAATAAACAACCCATCGCCACTAGTGTAAGCAGTTGCTCACGTGCCACAAATTGCAACAATGGCAGCAATTACTTCCTGAAGCCAGCAATGGGTGCTTACGGCAAATTGGAATCGGAACCGCCACCTGCACTAAATCGCGCTTCTCTATATCATAATCCGTATAATGCTACCACAGCACTACCGGGAAAGACAGGCAAGATCCCGGGGTCCCAGCAATTAGCTGTTAGTTCACGTGATTCCTCGCCTTGTATACTACATCCATATCCCACTAAGTATGGCAAGCTCTTGCAGCAGCATATGCAACCAACTGCACCACTATCGCCACCACCACAATTACAAGGACCACCTCGAAGTTGCTCCAGCTCATCGAGCTATGCCGATAATTGTCAACATGGTGCTTCATCGCCAGCAGCGGCGCAAGTGGCTTCACCAACACCTGTTCAACAGATGTACAATCACACACCACCGCCGAGTAGTGGTGGTGCAAATTACTCAACACTTCAGGTATATCCACATGGTCCGGACATTTGCTGTCAGTCTTTAAAATCCACGCAACCCCCGCCTGCACCTCCGAAGAAAAGCACACCAACGGCAAAGCCTAATTACAGGGCATTAATAAACGACATGCTGAAGAGGAATACCACGAGCGAAGAGGAGCTCAATTTAAAGATTATTAAAAAAACACTCAATATGGAAACAGCAACCCCCAGCGTATGCTCAGCACCACCAACACCACCCACCAACCACCGTCAGTCAGCATCAGTACCTACGCAAACGTTAACTGCGCCTGTGATACAGCACGTCGCAGCTGAACCACCTGCTGCACATTCGCCACTTGACCTTTCAATGCGCACCATTAAGCAAACAGCTGACTCTACTGAGTACAAATATCAGCCAAAAACCGCCACGCCACCTATTACAACCACTATCGGCTTGGGGCTGCCACGCTTTGATATAACGCCCAATTTTGCAAGAAGCAGCAGCACTCCAGCGGCTGTTATCAGGCAGGCACCAGCTAGTAATGTTATCACACTGGCAGAATCACTACCACCATCAACAGCATCACCTATGCCCTCTGCACCCTTGCTTATAAAGGTAGCCCAACAGTTACGACCAAGCGTAGTGGAAACAAATCCATTTGCTAAACGGCCACAGTTGCCGCCAGAAACTAGTGTCAGAGCAGTGGCATGCACTACTAATCTCAGCAGCATAACCACAAGTAGTGTTGCCACTACTGGCTTACACAATAGTAGTAACCCCAATTATTTGGGACGTAAACGTCATCTACAAGAGTATAATCAGGCTACTGCTGCCGCTGCAGCTGCAGCAGCTGTTGTGAAACAGTCACGCATTGACGCAAGTGCAGAGCCACTCATACCGGGCTTACCTGCGCCAGTGACAGTGCCTGTGATTGCAGTTAATAAACAAGTGCTGGCCAAGCAACGTTTGATATCTGTCACACCCAATATTGTATGCGCACCACAGAAAGAGGAGCAGCAACACCCGGCATTGACGATGCCGAAATTAGAACTACGCATACGGACCAAAGCGGAACTTAAGGGATTCACATTTTCTTCACCTGTATTGGCCTCGGCAAGTTCCACCACCTGCTCTACTAGTGAACCAAAAAGTGAATGTGGTGCTGTAGGCTTAAAACCACCATGCAACCATATTGAAATTAAATTAGAACCAGCGCCATTACCACAATTGGCACCTCCACCACCGATACCGACAGAACTAAGCTTATTAGATTGGAATAGCACCTGTAATAATCTAGTAGAGCAGCTACTTAGCAAAATAGTAATACCACTAGCGCCACCACCCTGCACCACTACCACAATCACAAACATTAAACTGGAATTAAGTGAAGATGATTTGCCTGTGGCTCGTATACTAAAACGTCAACCAATATTGGCCGATGTGGAAACTAAAGCACAAAGCTCTACCACTACCACCACCCAGTTAACGAATGCAACTACAACGAACGGGTTGGCTACTCTCCAGAAGAAACTGAGCAAAACAGATAGGGAAAAGAAGCGACTTGTGCAGGAGCAACGTATTGCGGCACGGCTCGCTCCGGCGGCGGGACAAAGTAGTAGCTCAGAGAGCGACACGGCTGAGCTGCATAAGAGGAAAACCGCAAGACAGAAGAAACCACTGATGATGCGAAAGAGTAAGTCCAGAAGGTTGGAACACACGGCGAAAACAAGAAATAATAAAACTGGGGAAATAGCAACAAGTAGTGATGAGGAAGCGGACGATGACGAAGAAGAGCTTGGAGAGAATAAAAAGAAAGAAAGGAAAGACTTAAGTGGTATCATTTCCTCGAAAGAATCTGATACACAACTGGTCAAGGGCAAACGTTTTCTAAATATCGAAAAAATAAAAAAGCAATTAAAAAATAGCCAGAGAAAGGCGGACGAAAATTTAAAGAAAGCATGTAGCTCCAATTACGGTTCAGGACACAGTATTAGCGAAGAAGAGCAAAAGCAACAAAAGGATAAAAAAGAAGAAGACAAACTAGCGGAAATGAAGAAAGATGAAAATAAAGATGTTGTTGGTGTTGATGAAGAAGAGCGGGAAGAGGAGGAAGATGAGGAGAGGAATTCAGATGAAAGGACGAAAAAACGCGCGCGGAAATCCAATACGAAAGCATCAAAAAAAACTATACCTAAAAACCGAATTGCCCTCAATACGATGACGAGATCGAAGCGAAAAAAGGAATTGGAACTGCAGTTGGCCAATAGTAAAGTGCTACGAAATGACAAAATCATAAGAAATTCCACTACAAAAATTAAAAGAAAATATGTGCGAAAACTCGTCCCCGATGGCAAAAAGGAGATGATGGTAACTCGTTTGAGAAATAAAAGGGATCGTGATCTTTGCCAGGTTAAACTTAAAGGAAAGTCCCACAAAGGTCCCATGAATTCAAGTACCTCCCCACAACAACAACTCTTCCTTGAAGAATATCGCTATAAACTCGCGCTGAAGATTCCTCAACGATTGATCTCCATTAATAAACTTAACAAACTACCGCAAGTGGCGACCTCATTGCCAGATCTTGAGCGAGGACGTGATTTGAAGCAGGAACTGGCGTGTTTTAAACCAAAACGTGGACGTAAGCCACTGGTAAAAAAATCATTTACGGCATTGGAACAACCACAGCAGAGCATCCCAAAGTCTATCATAGATGTGCTGCATTTACGGGTAACGAGTAATGGAGCAGGTTGTCCGGTCAGCAGAGCCACTGCACCACCAATTAGTAGCAGTAATTGCTCAGCTAGCCTACATAACTTTAGTGAAATATCACAAACCTCCGCGTCGAATTCACAATATGAACACCAACAAGAGATTCTAGATGGAACTGCAGTTCCGCGTGCACCACTTCCAACAGAAGACAAGCGTCATTTCAGCATTTTCGATACAAAGGTTTTGCAAAGCAAAACCCGCACCGAATCCAAAATGCAACAGCGTCGTGAAATAATCCGCGAGATATTTGTTGGTAGCGAACGACCCGCGTCAGCACCACCTACTGAATGCGCCAAGCAAGGGCAAGAGGGTGAAAGTGCAACTTCGCTGAGCTATCAACAGTATGAAGAGTTCTTGGAGCAAATGAATCGGATTGTGACCGCCAACAATAATAAATTGTCCAGGCATTGTCTTAAGGAGGCGGTGATTTCACCCACTTTGCACAACAGCAGCACTACCACACCCACTGTTAACTGTCAAAACAAGCGTAAATATCTGCGCCGCAAGGGCAGTTCTGGTTTTGATTATATACGCAAAAAGAAGCGATCCACACCACATCAAAGTAATATGAATAACATCTGTAATAACACTACAAATAGCAACATTAATATCAATAACAACAACACCAGCAGTATCAATGTAGATCAGGTTAATTCGGCGCCCGATGACCATCTAGAAGATTCTGATAGCACGATTGCCGGTAGCAGCACTACCACTCACTTGCCACACAAACTGAAAAGCGAATTGGACGTTTGTCGAGAAATACAAAAGTGGGTGCTCAACAAAGGTGTGGGTCAGAGCACAATGCACAAGGCAGCAAGACAGGGACTGATCGATGTGATTGTCTATTGCTTGGACCGTATGGGCATGAATCCAGACCAAAAAGATAATGCCGGTTATACTCCGTTACATGAAGCATGCACCCAAGGTTGGCTAGAGATTGCGCGCATTCTGTTGCAGTTTGGCGCAAACCATTCTGAGGCAGCACAATCGGGAATTCGGCCATTACATGGCGCAATTGAAAACGATCATGAAGAGGTGGTGCGATTACTATTGTCCTATGGAGCGGACCCATTACTGGCAACGTACTCAGGTTAGCATTAGATCCTACTAAAACCAATAAAATAGTAATTTCAGAGTGATTACACCGCAATGTAGTTTGTTCGAAGTTCAATTTAATTTATTTTTAATTGTAGACCTTGTACCCATTAAATGAGTAAAAATTTAGACGGAGCTGATCAGTCGGACGGACCCGACTGTAGAATACCCTGTACCCTATATTTAGACCCTGTACTATAAAAAAGTAAAAGGGTTTAGTGCAAATGACAGATGTATGTAACAGGCAGAAGGAAGCGTGGTAGACCCCACAGAGTGGGGACGTGACACAGAACGACGAGCTGAGTTGATATAGCCATGTCCGTCTGTCCGTATGAACACCTAGATCTCAGCAACTATAAGAGCTAAAGACACCACATTTTCGGATTTAGGTAGTCAGCTAATGCAAGCAGATCAAGTTAGTTTAAAACTTTTGATATCTCGCCTCTTTCATCCGCGAATCATCAAAAATATCTACACCTACCTCAAAAATCTCGTAAATTGTAAACGCCCACAGCAGCCACAATAATAAAGCTACAGACTTGCAATTTGGCATATGCGTATGTTAGTCTATGGCATTCTCCATCGACGCTTTAAATTAAATTCTGATTTGAAATAAAAATAGCGAACATATGCAATAGACAATGTTTGGCAAAATTTATTAATGTGCCTCTGCAGCCACAATATTAGAGCTACAGACTTGTGATTTGGCATGTAGGTAGCTTATTGAATTATCCATCGATGGTGTGAATTACATTACAAACGAAGAAGAAACAGCGAAGTTATGCAGCAGTAAATTGTTTTATAAATGTAAATAAGCGCCACTACAGCCACTGTTTAAAATCTACCAAATTGGGATTTGGCATGTACGCAACCTATGGCATTATCCATCAACGCTGTGAATTACATTACGAACGGACAAGAAACAGCGAAGATAGATCCGACAAAGAAGCCACCAAGATCTTGCAGACAATAAAAGCTAGAAATACAATTTTTTGGTATTTAGGTTCTTCTATGCACATTGGGCCATTTTCCCTTTTTTTTGGCATAAAATAAAAAAAAATGTTGATATATTTTAAATTTGATGACATGTCGAACGAATCATGTATATCGAATCGATAAATTAATCGATTTTTCTTAGCAGATCTGTGTTTTTATGTGGTTTCAAAGTCAGAAATAAATCAGCTGTTTTTTGCGACGAACTTTGCACGAAAAATAAGAAAACTTTGCGCTTCCGCTGGAAAATAACCTCGGGTCCAAAAATTTTTTAAAAATATGGAACAAAATGGCAAAGGTATTCTACAAAAACTAATGTATTCAGAATTTTCAATTATATGTTTATTATATATGTTATTTCTTGTCTCCGTTTTGTCTTCTTTTAGAATAATGCTAACAAAATTGTTCATCTATTGTAGAGTAAAACTTTAACATGTGCCTATTTGTCCATGAAAGTAACAATGCAAATCTTTTCTCTTAAATGTGTTCTCAATACTCTTATCAACACTTTTTGCCTAAATATGCCTATTCACAGCGCACATGCAATTCAGTTTTGACTTTCAGAAAATATATAGTTTTTTAACTTTAACCGTTAATTAGACCCTTTACTTTAAAAAAGTAAAAAGGGTCTATTAACTTAGTGCAAAGAGGAAATGTGTGTAACACCCAGAAGGAGGCGTGGCAGACCCCACAAAGTATATATATTCTTGATCAGGACGACAAGACGAGTTGATATAGCCATGTCCGTCTGTCCGTCTGTCTGTCCGTCTGTATGAACACCTAGATCTCAGCAACTATAAGAGCTAGAGACACCATATTCGGGATTCAGGTTCCCCTATTCAGTAAGCAGCACGAGTTTGTTTTAGATTTTGGATACCCTTCCCCCTTTCCCCGCAAAGCGCAAAAAGCTACTGCAGCCACAGCTTTAAAGTTATTGACTTGTAATTTGGTACGTAACTAGCTTATGACATTCTCTATTGACCCTGTAAATGTTTGTTCCGATCAGATAAGAAACAGCGAAAATATGGAACGGACAATTTGCCGCACTGGGCAGAGGGGGGGTGGTGTGCCATGTATATGCGCGTTGTTTTGTGCGTGTGCCGCTGATTGTGTTTGTGAGTACATATAGACAAAGTAAAGGGTCTCCCACTGTCGGTTACGTCCGACTGTTTTTTAGGTGAATTTGGGCATATTAAATTTTTTTTATTTTCTATCAGCAGATATAACAATTTCAAGTTTTTATACCCTGTGCCCATTTGAAAAATGGGGAAAACAGGGTTAATAACTTTGTGCGAATGTATGTAACAGCCAGAAGGAGGCGTGGCAGACCCCACAAAGTATATATATTCTTGATCAGGATGACGAGCTCAGTCGATATAGCCATGTCCGTCTGTCTGTCCGTCTGTCCGTCTGTTTGAACGCGTCGAACTCAGCAACTATAATAGCTAGAAAAGCCGTTTTGGTCATTTCTGAAAGGTGTTTACAATACGCAGATCAAGTTTACTTCAAATCTTGGATGCCACTCCCCTTCCGCCCACAACGAGCCTAAAAAGAATTCATTCGCTAATTTAAGAGACACAGATCGAGTTATATAAATTCTGTTTTCAGTTATTTGTAGGTCTATATTAGGCGCAGATAGGGTTTTTTCAAATTTTGGATGCCACGCCCATTTTACGCCCTAATTCATAAAAACTGAATAACAAGCGTATTATTGAACATAGAACGTTGTTATTCGGTATATATACTCTCTTCTATTATATTAAACTTTCCTGAGAAGCGCATTCAAATCGATCAATAAACACAGGAGTTATAGGCGAAACAATATTGCAGGCGTTGCACGCTCGCTCACTAGCAGCGCGGCCAATTAAGCGGCACATATAGGAAACGTAGCAGAGAAAGCATTGCTGCTACGCTGCGTAAGACAGTTTTATAAAATTTTATAAAAAAATATAGGGCACAGGGTATAAGACAGTCGGGCCCGTCCGACTGATCTGCTCCGCCCATTCTGGTTTGGTATATAACACGTTAATATTGGTTCTATATTCTTTCAGCAATATGCTGATCAACGCCCATACATACTATTTCGGTATATTTATACGCCATACTTTCTCATTGCATACCCAAAAGGGCGTTATTATTGTGATATTTTTCAAATAATAACAAGGTGGTGTTTATGCACGGATTTAAGCGATCCAAACTATTTTGAAAAGAGGAATGTGAAAATTACCTTTAAAAACCAGTAAGGACGGATCTACAGTCGGACGCAACCGACTGTAGGAGACCCTGTACTTTGTATTTTCTTCGCTGTTTCTTATCCGATCGTAATGTAATTTACATAATCGGTGGAGATTGTCATTGACTGCGTACTTGCCATATCCTAAGTCTTTAGCTTTAAAACTGTAGCTTTAAAACTGAAAACTGTTGCTAATTTGGTTTTTCGGTTAGCTTACGAATGGAAGGAGTTATCAAAAAACCCAAACAAGCTTGATCTGATTGCTGCATAGGAAAACCTAAATATCGTAAATGGTATTTCTAGCTCTTATAGTCTGCAAGATGTAGGTGGCTTCTCTGTCTGCGCTATATTCGCTGTTTCTTTTCCGTTGGCAATGTAATTCACAGCATTGACTAATAATGCCAAAGGCTGCGTACATGCCAAATCCCAAATTTGTAGCTTTTAAACTGTGGCTATAGTGGTACTTTCAGACATTTATTAAAAAATTGTTTGTAATATAACTTCGCTAATTCTTGTCCGTTTGTAATGCAATTCACAACATCGACGGATAATTCTATAGGCTACGTACATTTCAAATTAAAAATCTGTAGCTTTATTATTGTGGCTACTGTGAGCTTATCATTTTCGAGATCTTTGAGGTGGGTGTAGTTTTTTGATGAAGGAGGCGAAATATCGAAAATCTGAAACAAACTCGTGCTGCTTACGATAATAGAGAACCTGCATATCAAGAAATGCTCTCTTTTAGTTGCTGAGATCTAGGTGTTCATACAGACAGACGGACGGACAGACGGACATCGCTATATCGACTCGTCTTGTCGTCCTGATCAAGAATATATATACTTTGTGGGGTCTACCACGCTTCCTTCTGCCTGTTACACACAGCTGTCATTTGCACTAAATTAATAGACCCTTTTACTTTTTTAAAGTACAGGGTCTAATTAATGATAATGGCGCAAACAACATTTTTTCAACGTATAGCCCATTAGTTTGAGAAAATTTCGAAATCACAATTTGTTGTTATATGGGCGGTGCAAGTGGGCGTGGTCCGATTGACTTCAATTGCCCACTTATTTTAAATGCATATATGGTCAATTCTACCAAATTTCATCACCATAGCTTCAGTAGTTTATTTTATGCCAAAAAAAAAAAAAGGGAAAATGGCCCAATGTGCTATGGAGCAATCAGATGAAGTTTGTATGAGTTTTATTTTACAAAAAAAGTAAAAAGGGTCTATTAGTTCAGTGCAAAAAGGAAATGTGTGTAACACCCAGAAGGAGGCGTAGCAGACATCACAAAGTATATATATTTTTGATCAGGACGACAAGCTGAGTCGCTATATCCATGTCCGTCTGTCTGTCTGTCCGTCCGTCTGTATGAACACCTAGATCTCAGCAACTATAAGAGCTAGAGACACCATATTCGGGAATAGAATAGAGTCAAACGTAGTCTAACTTTGGCGGATTTTTTTACAAAGAGTGAACGGTCACACTACAAAATAACCATTGTTTCGTAAAGATAATTTAATCAAGAGAAGATTGACAACGTTAAAAACCAAAATTTTTTATTTGGGGTTTTTTATTTTTGTCGTATGGTGCGGACCACTGTGCGACGCTGTGAATTTTGCTTCGATCGGATAAGAAACAGCGAACATATGCCATAGACAATTTGCCGCACTAGGCAGAGGGGAGGTGGTGTGCCTTGCATACGTGGGTAGCTTAGTGTGTGTGCGTCTGATTGTGTTTGTATATACATATACTCAAAGTAAAGGGTCTCGTACAGTCGGTTACGTCCGACTGTAGCTCCGTCCTTACTGGTTTAAATATAATTTTATGAAACTGTCACACAAAGCCAAGCAGCCATGCTTATTCTTACATTTTTATAAGCTTGAATAGAGGCGCTGCTAAAAGGCGAGCGAGGCAACGCCTCCAATATTGTTTAGTTAAGTATTCCTGTGTTTATTAACGGATTTTAATGCGCTTTACAGGCCTGCAATGAATGAAATAAAATCACATTTGCCAATTTAAGAGACACAAATGAATTTAATTTTCAGTAGTTGGTAGGTCTATATCATACGCAGATGAAGTTTTGGATGACACACCCCATTTACGCCCCAGTTAAAAAAAAACCGATAAGCAAGCTTAATTTTGAACATTGAACGTTGATATTTAAAATATATACTCCCTTCTCCCTTCTCCCTACTCCTTTAACTATCATGAAAAGCGCATTGAAATCGGCTATAAACACAGGAGATATTGACGAAACAATATGGCAGGAATTGCCTTGCTCGCCGTTGAGGCTCACACAAAAAAGTAAGAAGAAGAACCATTGCTGCTTGGATTTGTAAGACAGTTTACAAAAATTTCGACTGTCTTATACCCTGTACCACAAATCACCCTTGCTCGTACATTATGGCATGCTGCATGCTGCTACAAAAGGCAAAGTATTTGTGTATAGTATAGTGTGAATGGTATATCGGGATATTATTACATATAGCATAGCCTACTACTACTTACATATACATCAAATCTAATGTTACAAAACAAAATCAGTAAGGACGGAGCTACAGGCGTACGTAACCGACTGTAGAAGACCCTGTACTTTGTGTTTTCTTCGCTGTTTCTTTTCCGTTCGTAATGTAATTCACAGCATTGATGGATTATGCCATAGGCTACGTACATGCCAAATTGCAAGTCTGTAGCTTTATTATTGTGCCGCAGTGGCACATATACGCATTTTGGAAAATATTGTTTCTTGCATATCTTCGCTATTTCTATTTCAAACCATAAATAATCATATTGCATCGGTGAGGAATACCATAGACTACGTACATGCCAAATTACAAGTCAGTAGCGCTATTATTGTGGCTGCTGTGACGCTTATCGTTTTCGAGATTTTGAGATAGGTGTAGATTTTGATGAGATATCGTACTGCGTACGATAATAGAGAACCTGCATTTCAAAAAACTGTGTCTCTATCTTTTTTAGTTGCTGAGATCTAGGTGTTCATACGGACAGGCGGACAGACACACAGACGGACAGATCGACATGGCTATATCAACTCAGCTCGTCGTTCGGAGTCATAACAGGCAGAAGGAAGCGTGGTAGACCCCATAAAGTATATATATTCTTGGTCAGGACGACAAGCCGAGTCGATATAGCCATGTGCGTCTATCCGTCTGTCTGTCCGTCTGAATGAACACCTATATCTTAGCAACTATAAGAGCTAGAGACACCATATTCGGTATTTAGGTTCCCCTATTCAATAAGCAGCACGAGTTTGTTTTAGATTTTCGGTACCTCCACCCATTCCCCCGCAAACCGCAAAAAGCTACTGTAGCCACAGCTAAAGTTATTGACTTGTAATTTGGTATGTAACTAGCTATTGACCCTGTGCATTTCGTTACGATCGAATAAGAAACATCTGATTGTGTTTGTATGTACATATACTCAAAGTAAAGGGTCTCCTACTGTCGGTTAAATCCGAATGTAGCCTCCGTCCCACTGATCTGCCCCGTTCATATATTTTAAACTGGTTTAAAAATTCAAACTTTTTCGAAGCATTAAATGTTGCTTGTAATATATTCTGGATATTAAAATCGATACAAATAAAATTGTGTTTCTTGTAGGTCAAACACCACTTATGTTAGCTTCAAGCAAGCTGATGTCCAGTATTTTACACGCTCATCTGAGTGATGCACAGAATGGTGCTGTTGAAATAAAACCTATGCGATTTCCGGGTCCATGGGAGATTTTTGGTAAGTCAAGATATGAAATGGTATATATTTATTTATTTGACTATATTTACTGTTTTTGTATTACTGTTTTCAGATGAAAAGGAAAACGGTTTCGATATATTCGATAATGTACCGAATGCAGCATGTGATATGAGCCGAGCTCTACGGAGGAATAGAAGAATAAATGAAACAAAAAAAAGCAGATACAGTCTAAAATATGGATTTTTTTTGCATAACAAGCAAAATGCAGCAGAGGAAAAGACGGTATCAGCAATAACAGGAATAATTAAACAAAATGAGGGGACAAGTGCAAAGACTACGAACACCGCCACAATATTAAAAGCAACAACTACATGTGGAACACAAGCAATTGCAACGAACATTTCAACGACAAAGATAATAGGAATAGTGACAAAGGAACCAGGCTTTGAAGATAGCCATTACAACAACAGCAACAATAACGATGAACAGTTTTCAAAAGTCAAAAATGAGTTGAAAATTGAAGCTGTTGACGAGGAAAGCAGCGGCATGGATAAGGTTAGAAATAGGCAAAGAGAGATTCTAAATCAAATAGATGTGAAAATGATTGATAACACAGTAAGCGATAATGCTGATTTTAATGATATTGCTATGAATGTTAATAATCATGGCGATGACAACCACAGTGATGATGAGGATTATGATAGTAATGACAATGATCGAGAGACGTTGACAGGCGAATTAAATAGTGATATTTTGGAATTTGAAGAGGCCGACGTGCCCTTGCCGCCACTGTACTTGCTCAAAGATGAAGGCAGTGATAAATGGGTACTATTAAATGATTTGTGCAATTTACTTAAAGTAAAGTCAAAGGATACACTATTAAATAAGGTAATTAAAATAATTCTTTTAAGTTTATCTCAAATATATCTATATTGTGATGTCAATTTAATTTAAAAATATACCATTTTAGATTCCAATATTCTTTTTCTATAAACCTAATATTTCATGAAGTACCTTATTAGAATATATATACAGGATATTTCGCTCATTTAGATGGAGAGTGTCATAACTAAAAGAACCCAATTTTTGAGTTAATGATCCAGAAATGTTGTTAGTGAGTAATCTATGTTGTGTAAAAATTTGATTATCCTATCTTCAATACACAGAGCGTGAGAAGAGAATATATCGCTCCGCTTTGCATGGAGATACAGGACGCTTGCAAACTTTAAACGCGTTTATCTCGAACCGCACTTTTTTTTTGAGTTATGATACTCTTCAAATAAATAAGCGATATGTCTATATAAATAAATTGATCTATTAATTAATTTGATTCTCATATACATATATATTTGAATATATATATATATATATATAAATTATTTTTTGTCCATCTTTTTATTTGTAGATATGTCCAAATAGCAACGCACTAGCTAATACAGCACAGAAACAACTTCTGAGGGAGTTTAAAATGGATGATTTTCTGAAACAGGCTACCTGCCTGCAGCTGCTATGCGCTGGCGAGAAGCTGAATATGTTTAGCTCCTCAAAGGTTGTACTTATTAGATACAATGAGAACGTAAAGAATTTGTTGGGCGTTAAAACGATTTTAATGAAATTTTAAATGATATGGAATATGGGAAAAAGCAAAATGTTTAATTTTTACTCAGATTTAAAGATTGCATTTTATTGTAAATAATCTTACACCTAAATTTAGTGCGAATCTACATACATTTATGATATAAAATATATTTTATTTAGCAATTTAATTGGACAATTGGTAATTGTCTTTGGAAGGCAAGGTCTTTTATAAAATGAAAAATTAGATATATTTATAAAAAAAAAGTGATAAGAAGGTGCTATACACAAACACTCAAAAGTAAAGGTATGTAAATAATGAAAATTTTATAGGGACGCTAAAATGGCAATGCGATTCTCGAATCGGTTAATAACTAGTTTTGATAGCCAGATTGAGTGACCATAGCAAAATCGGCATTGATATATTGCACACTAATAAATAATAATAATATAATATGACAAATATACGTTAATACTAATAAACAATTTAAGAAAGTCGTATTTATGTTTTACGTAATTCTAAATGAAATTATTAAGTAAATAAGACATCAAAGATATTTTATTATATTTATATGCATGAATGCGTATAGCATATCGCTCGTTTACCAGAAGAGTGTCATAACTGGAAAAACGCGATTTTTGAGTTAATGATGCAGTAATGTTCATTGGATATTAATCTATCTTGTGTCAAAATTTCATTACCTCATTTTCAATACACATAGCGTAAGAAGAGAATATGTCGCTTCACCTTGTATGGAGATACACGGCGCTTGAAAAATTTAAACGCGTTTATCTCGAAACACACTGTTTTGAGTTATGACACTCTTCTGGTAAACGAGCGATATGTACCTACCTACATATTACGTTTTTCAGTATCACTGTAAACTAATTAGTGGATTGCATATAGAAATTGTGCAACTTTAACATTAATTTTTGCAATTTATATTTATTTATGTACATTTACGGAAAAAATACTACATTGAAATTTGTAATATTAAAATAAATTAATATGCAAATTAACAAAACAAACTAGAATTTATGTCTTTTATTACCAACCTCGTCAATCATACGGCGTTTGATTTGTGGTAGTTGCACAATTAAACGATAACTCCTCTTATTCCTCCGCTAACTGAAAAACTTATATAGAAACGGTTTTAAAGCTTCAATTTTACAGGTAAAGCTTTAGGATATGGTATGTACGTAGTCTATGACAATCTCCATCCATGCTGTGAATTTCATTACGGTCAGATAGAAACAGCAAAGAAAACATAATATTCGATTTCAACACGGCTTCAGGATAAGTATATATAATGATGGAGAGTATATATTCTAAATAGTAACCTAAGTTTAATATTACGCTTGTTATCTGGCTTTGAATTGTTTTATATCGGTTAGTGCGTAAATGGGCTATAATGGCCGCGCTGCCCGAGGGCGAGCGAGGCGAAGCCTACAATTTTGATTTGTTAATATCTCATGTGCTTATTGGGGTGCATGTCATAACGCCCAGTTTCATAGCGCCCACGGGTGCCATGACACAAACAATTGTGTCATAGCGCCCGCGGGCGTTCTGTCACTTTTGAAAGTGTCACATCACCCGCACCGAAAATGTCACAGCGCCCATGGGCCTTATGACATTTTCAACCTATAACGCCCTCAATTTCTTAAAACTTGCAAAGTTTATCAAGAATCAATGAAAGTACCGTTATTAAAAGTACAGTTTAATGTGTTATCTCGTTTGCAATCGCGATTTACATGTTTTTGGCACAATAATATTCTATTTAGTTTGTGATTGATCTCGAAACTAAGTGCACGTGAAATGAAATTTGCCTTGAAACTCTGCGTGATGTGGTACTATTACCTTGTAGCCTCTTCAAAATATGTTTTCAGTGGTATTTTATATATTTAAATTTACTTTATGAAAAGCGCAGGCAAAAATTTTTTTACATAAAAATCGCGTTATGCCATGCACCCGCTTATTGATCAATTCCAATGTGCTTTTCAGGATACGTAGGGATTACGGTCTACAATATATCATATATTAGGTTGTTTGGTAATGACATACCGGTTTTTATATTCAAATTTCGCGCTTCGCTTGTGAAGTCAAATATAATCGTACCTGGCAATGCTGTATATCGTTTGAAAGGTATTGGCAACACCTTTAAAATGACATAATTTGTTTACATGAGCTTCCACGTTAAAAAATTACAATTGATTGAAATGGAGTTCACAAACGCAGAAATTCGGGCAATTTTGAAATTTTATTTCGCACAAGGAAAAACTGCTGCGGAATCTCGCAGACAGATTATTGCTGTCTTAGGAGATAACAAACTTTCGATTCAAACTGCCGAACAGTGGTTTAGGCGATTCCGAAGTGGCAATTTTGATACCGAAACACCCAAGCCTTCCGGACGACCAGTGACCGTTGATACGGACAAAATCATGGAAATAGTGGATCGAGATCGTCATGTGACTATTAGAACCATCGCAGAGGAGCTGCAACTAAGCACGGAAACCGTCCATAGGCATTTAAAGTCGAGACATTTAACAAAAAAGCTCGATGTATGGGAGCCTCATGAGTTATCCCAAAAAAATCTTTTCGACCGTGTATCAATCTGCGAATCTTTGTTGCACCGTAATAAACTCGACTCATTTCTGGATCGGTTAGTCACTGGTGATGAAAAATGGATCACATATGACAACATAAAGCGTAAAAGATCCTGGTCGAAGCACGGTGAGTCGTCTCAAACGGTGGCAAAGCCAGGACTGACGGCTCGGAAGGTGTTGCTGAGTGTATGGTGGGATATCAAAGGAATTATCCATTATGAAGTGATGCCCTATGGCCAAACCATCAATTCTGACCTCTACTGTGAACAACTGGAACGATTGAAGATTGCACTTGAACAGAAGCGGCCAGCCATGGTTAATCGTAAGGGCGTTGTGTTCCATCATGACAACGCCAGGCCCCATACATCTTTGGTGACGCGTCACAAGCTACGGGAGCTTGGTTGAGAAGTGTTAATGCATCCACCTTACAGTCCGGACATTGCCCCAAGCGATTACCATCTGTTTTTGGCCATGCAAAATTTTTTCGATGGACAAAAATTGAGTTAAAGGGAGGATTGTGAATATCGAATCGCCGAGTTTTTTGCCAGTAGAGACAAGGACTTCTTTAGGAGAGGCATATACAAGTTACCATCAAAATGGCAGAAAATCATCGAAAACAACGAAAACAACAACATAAATCATCACTTAAATCGGACAATCCTAACTATATTAAAATAGTCGTCAAAAATCAATAAAGAAACCGGTATGGCATTTTTTTTTTTATTTTTTTTTTTATACCTTGTGCCCATTTGAAAAATGGGAAAAACAGGGTTAATAACGTTGTGCGAATGTATGTAACAGGCAGAAGGAGGCGTGGCAGACCCCCCAAACTATATATATTCTTGATCAGGGAGACGAGCTGAGTAGATTTACACCTGTCTGTCTGTCTGTCTGTCTGTATGAACGCTGAGATTTTCTAAACTATAGAAGCTAGAGAAGCCGTTTTGGTCTCTTTTGAAAGGTGTGTACCATACGCAGATCAAGCTTATTTCAAATCTTGGATGCCACGCCCCTGTCGCCTACAATGAATGAAATAAAATACATTCGCCAATTTAAGAGACACTGAGCTATTTACATAAATTCTATTTTCAGTAGTTGGTAGGTCTATGCCATACGCAGATGAAGCTTTGTTAAAATTTTGGATGCCACGCCCCATTTACGCCTTAATGGATAAAACCCGAATAACAAGCGTAAAATTGAACATAGAATGTTGTTATTTGGAATATATACTCTCTTTCATTATATTTAACTATATTGAAAAGCGCATTGAAATCGGTGAATAAACACAGGAGTTATTAGCGAAACAATGTTGCAGGCAGCAACTCGCTCGCCCTCTAGCAGTGCGGCCGTTAAAGCTGGCGCACATAACACAGTAAGAAGAAGAAAAATTGGTGCTACGTTTTGTATGACAGCTTTATATAATTAATATAATTAATTATAATATTTAAAATATAGGGTAGAGGGTATTCTACAGTCGGGCCCGTCCGACTGATCTGCCCCGTCCACATTTTTTTTCCTATGTTTTAATATCTTTTACAAATCCTATGAGAATTTAACAAAGTCTACAATTT
>JAWNNJ010001405.1:0-87222 GCA_035045125.1 Hypselothyrea guttata
AGAGAGTTCTTTTCTTGTGTCATATAGACGTGCTTTTTTGTGCTCTGTGCTTTTTACCCAAATTGAAGCTTATCTACGCATTAAATTGTGCCCAGTTGAGTAAAAATCATTTATTATTGTGATTAGTTTAATCATTGGTGCATTGTCTGCTGTTAAAATTTGTGATTTGTTTATTTTTTCGCAATAATTAATTTCATAGCACATTCGCTGTGTTGTTGTTATTGTCTTTTTGCTGTTCTGCGTTATCGCTCTTTGCCGCTCTTATCGGCTCGCTCACTAGTTTGTGTGTGTGTTGTTTTGTGCTTTTCTCTTTGATTTAGCGCCCGCGCAAACTTGTTGCTTTTGCTATTTACATTGTGCCGAAATTGTTGTTGTGCTCTCTTGCGCTCTTTCTGTTGGCTTTGCACTTACCGTTTGTTCGAATTTTATATATCGTGTTAAATTACCCAGTGGGACTAATTTTGTATTCAATGGCATGCTGTAAGAAGAACTGCACAGTGGTGACTCGTGGAAGTGACCAACCTAAGCTTATTTGCTGTTGGTTGTGTGACAACATGATGCACCTGAAATGTGCAGGTCTTTCTGGGCGTGACTATGACAAGATCACCGGCAACCAAAAAAAAGTTTCTGGTGGTGTTCATTGGTCATGTCACGTGTGCATTGAAATTCAAATTGATTTTTCGCGTATGTATAGGAATGTGAAAGACCAATATTTAAAGCTCAGAAAGGTGACTCAATTACTTGCTGATGATGTGGATTCAAGTATTGAGATTCTGAGTCAGTATAAATTTGATGTACCCTCCAAGCGTCGATTGGAAAATCAATTCTTGGATGTTCCATCTCCTGGCACCTCTTCTTCTTTGCCACCGCCTACTACCCCCATTACTCCTATTCCTTCTCCTCAGTCTTACTTTACTCCTCTCCCTTCTCATGTAATTAATCATTCCGATCCTAATAATGCATCCAATCAACTTTCCATTCCTACTCCTGTGCCACAGCCCCCTGATATTTCTCCGCATGTAATTTCTCCCCTCATTTCTCCTCTCACTGCTCCCCTTATCACCCCAATACTCGTGCCATCTGTCCCTCAGCCTATTGTTGATGCCCCTGATGCCTCTAATATTCGCATTGTGAACCCTGTCTCAATGCCTCCTCCGCTTACAGTTGTGGCCCCTAAGAAACATATTTTTATTTCCAGACTCGCAGCTGATACTTCCTGCGAGTCTATTGCTGCTTTTATTGCTAACAAATGCTCTGCAAATGTTGCAATAACCAAATTCAATTTTGCTCAACCTCGTGAGATTTCATCGTTTAAAATTTCAGTTAATCCCGAATTCTTTGATATTCTTTGTGATAGGAAATTTTGGCCTGAGAATTTGGTGGTTCACGAATTTAAACCGAAAGTGAAAACTCGTCCCATGCCGATTGATTTGCCGCAAAATCGTCCTGCTATAGGTTCTTCTTCCAATTCAAAAAACTAGATGTTGATTCTGACATGATAAATATCGTTTATCAAAATGTCAGAGGACTTAATTCTAAAATTAAAAACCTTTATATGAATAGCTTCTCGTTTGAGTCTGACATTATTGCATTTTCTGAAACTTGGTTAAATCGATCCATTTCAGATAATGAGTTAATGTCTGATAATTTTGCCATTTTTAGGTATGATCGACCTTCGCGTGGAGGTGGGGTATTAGTTGCAGTTAAATCACACCTTAAGTCTGATTTAATTATACACAATTTTGCTAATATTGAGGCAATAGCTGTTAAAATATCTTTACCTTCTCGCGATCTTTTCATCACTTGCTCATACATTCCTCCTTGCTCTGATATAGAAATCTATACATCACATCAATTATTTATCAATGAAATTTTAGCTCAGGTTAGGGATAGAGATTTGTGTATTGTGTTAGGAGATTTTAATCTTCCTGATATTTCTTGGTCATTCTTTAAGAATACCACATATCTCTCACCTTCTGCTCAGCATATTTTCCTAGATTGCCTTTTTGACCTTTCTCTTTTTCAAATCAATTCTGTTTCTAATTCTTTGAATAGAATACTTGATCTCATTTTCACTAATGATTTCAGTGTTCTCAATGTCGCTAGGGTTCTGCCATTAGTGGAGCCTGAAGATTCTTTCCATCCTACTTTAGATATCTCCATTTCAATTCCTAACTCCATTGCTCTTCAATCTCTAGTTTCTAACAAATCGCGTCGTTGTTTTCGTAAAGCAAACTTTGAATTACTTAACCAACTGATTTTTGCAACTGATTGGTCTCTTTTATATGAGATGAATGATATAAATTCTGCTCTTGATTATTTCTACAATTTATTAAATTCCTTATTTGATGTATGTGTTCCTAATTGCGTAATTTTATCCTCTTCACGTAAGCCACCTTGGTTTACTCGTCAATTATCTATGTTGAAAAATATTAAGTCCAAATGTTTTAAAAAGTTTAAACGGACTGGATCCGGCTTAGAATTTTCAAAATATTGTGTTGCTAAATCTCAATTTAATATCTTAAACTCAGAATGTTATAACAATTACCTGATCCGTTGCAAACTTCAATTTACGCGTGATCCTAAAAAATTCTATTCTTTTGTAAACTCTAAACGTAGATCTCCATCCTTGCCCTCTTCATTCTTCTTAAATGGAGTTAGATCTGTTGATGACTCATCTGCGTCAGACTTATTTGCGTGCTTTTTTCAATCCACTTACTCAACTACTTCCTTTTTAAAAACGTCCTATCCATATCATATTAACACAATTAACTCTATGTCTCCTCTAACTATATCTGACGAATCCCTACTTCTATCTATTAGTTCCTTGAAATCCTCTTATTTCCCTGGTCCTGATAACATCCCAAGTTGTGTTCTTAAAGAGTGTTGTTATTCTCTTTGTCAACCTCTACTTAAACTTTTTAATCTTTCATTAAAGTCTTCAGTTTTTCCCTCTTTATGGAAAGAATCTTTCATTATTCCTCTTCACAAGAAAGGGTGCAAGTCGGAAATATCCAACTACAGAGGTATTGCAAAGTTGTCGGCTATTCCCAAATTATTTGAAAAAATAATTACGTCGTCATTGCAACACTTTTGTAAGTCAATTATTTCCCCTTCGCAACATGGCTTTGTTAGGTGTAGATCAACTACTACAAACTTGCTAGAATTTAGCTCAATGGTTAATATTGCATTCCTTAAAAAGATGCAGACTGATGTTGTTTATACTGACTTTAGTAAAGCATTTGACTCAGTTAATCATGATCTTCTTTTACATAAGCTTGACCTAATGGGTTTTCCTTCTTTTCTTATTATATGGATTTCATCCTATTTAAAGGACAGGACTCAAAGAGTTTTGCTCAGAAACCATACTTCTAAGCCTATTTGCGTGTCTTCTGGTGTTCCGCAAGGTAGCCACTTAGGTCCTTTATTGTTCACTTTGTTTATTAATGACCTTCCTCAATCTTTGTCCTATTCCAATATTCTTATGTATGCAGATGATGTTAAACTTGTATATTCTTTTAAAGATTTCTCTTCCAGCAATCTTTTGCAAGACGATTTAAATTCCATGCACCGGTGGTGTATGTCAAATAATCTTCTTTTAAACAAAAGTAAATGTGTTTTCATGACATTTTCTAGAATCTCCCCCTTTTCTGCAATATATACGATCGATAATGTCCCATTGCAACGCATTTCATCACTTCATGACCTTGGAGTTATATTCGATCCCAAATTAAGCTTCACGCTACATATTTCTGCTATTATTAGCAAGGCCAAGAGTGTACTTGGATTCATTAAACGCTGGTCTAAAGAATTTAATGACCCTTATTTTACCAAACTTTTGTTTACCTCTCTAGTACGTCCCATTCTTGAATACTGTTCATGTGTTTGGAGTCCCCAGCATAGAGTGTATCAAGATAGGATAGAATCAGTTCAGAAACAATTCCTTTTATTTGCTCTTCGAGGATTAAATTGGGATCCTAATCTTCGCTTACCACCTTATTCTGCTAGATTACTTCTTATTAATCTTCCGTCTTTATCTAATCGTAGGACTGTTTTAGGTGTTTTATTTCTTCATAAGTTGATTTTAGGTGAAGTAGACTCCCCTGCCCTTTTGAATCAAATTAGTTTTTTAATTCCTCGTAGGCCAACTAGGAACTTTCAACCTATTTTTCTTCCTGTATGCACCTCTGATTATGCTATGCACAATAATTTCCGGGTTTTATGCTCTAGTTATAATGCACATTATAAATTAATATCTTCTGAACTCTCTCTACCTTCTATTAAACTCGCTATCCTACAATATCTAACTCATTCTAACATTTCATCTTAATCAATGTAGATTTGTATATTTGGCTAACACAACTAACTACTAATCAGGTCTGATTGGGTTTTTCTGGGTTTTCCCATATCCTTGCAGCAAATGCTGGACCTTTATTTTTCTTTTTTATTTAAATTTAATCTCATATTTTAATTTTTTCTTTCCCCAGATTTTCTTATTTTTTTATATTTTTAATTATATTTTTAATTTCTTATTTTTTTTTAATATTAATTTTATTACTCTTAATTTTAATCTGTAATTTAATTTTTTCTTGGCTGACTGGTCTTAGTCGGCATTTAAATAAATAAATAAATAAATAAATAAATAAATAAATATCTTTACATAATTCTCGCGAAAAATGATCAAACATGCTACTTTTATAAAGTTTTGTGAAAAACATTGCAAGACTTATAAGATTGTGATCTAAATTGTTGTTGAAAATCGTGGAAAATCTTAGCAATAACTTGGTTATTTTCTGGCTTATTTAGCACAATTTTGTAGTTTTTTTTTGAGAGTAAGTAAATTGGTAATACTCGAAAAGATGGCATAGAAAGAGAAGAAAGAAAAGCCGTTACTCACATGAGAGGTTGTCCAGCATGTAGGTGAGCAGTTTGGGCGTTCCGTTGGGCTCATTGTAGATATTCATGAACTCCTTTTGCAGCGGATTGCCCATCAGGCCGAGTATGAGCAGATGGAACAGTTTGCCAATTTCATATGGCAACACGCGCAGAAAGTTATTGTTCAACAGAAGTTCCCTGCAAAGTAACAAAACTTGAATTACAAATGGATTTCTATAGATAGATCTGTACAACTTAAAGGGATTGCATTTAAGCTTGAAAGTAAATACATTTTAAATGTAAACGATCAATAAACTCTATCAGAAACTAACCTCAACTGAATAAGTTCACCGATCTCAGCAGGCAGGCTTCGTAGCTTGTTACTGGATAAATCCAGCGTTCGCAGGCTACCTAACATTCCAATATCCGCTGGAATCCTGAGCAGCTGATTATCATTCAGATAGAGTGCGGTTAGATGTTCAAACTCCCACAACGTTGGGCTAATATTCCGCACGCAACCTGCATGAATATACACACACATATATGTTGCATATATATATGCAAACGTATAAATCTTGGACTTACCTGTGATCTCCAGCCCGCTCCAGTTCGTCTTCTTTCCAGCGGCTATATCCTCGGCTGAGAGAAATATCTGCTGTCTTCTGTTCGTGCTGTCGTATTTGTCTTTGTTGCGAGACATTTTGAAGTAATTGGTTGTACCTATGGGCATAATGTGGGAATTCAATTAATTATGGTTATACGAGAGGTTATGCTGGAAACGGGAAGTGGAAATGGAAAGTGGATATGGAAAGTGGGAATAGCTGGGCTGTTGTTGTTGTTGTTTAGCAAAGTTAGGGCTTGTATTAGGAAGACAAAACCTGGCTGAAGCAACGGCTAAAAGTAATGTAAATATGTATGGTTAAGACATAGATACGATTACTTTCTTTTGCTATATTGGATGGAGGTGGAGGGGGGGACTGGAAGTTGTTGAAACAAATCATAACCTTTCATAATAACCGCCTGATGATTTAAGCGTCTCTGCAAAATATTAACAAAGTAATTCAATTATTATTGGCATTAGTAAACAACTAAAAATCGATCACAATTTACAAATTTACAAACAATGCAAAATATAAATATTCCAGAACTTTGCAAGCGCGCGCAAAGCTCCATATGCACATGTATGCATGTGTGTGATGAAACATGTGTATATGTGTATATATATTTATTTTCGATCGGAGTTTGGTGATCAACACAGTTATTTGTACACATACATATATATATATGTATGTATTATAAGCAGATGGGAATGCAATGTATGTACATATGTAATATTCCCGCTGCTTTCCAAGCGCTTTACCTACGCGAGTGCGTGTGTGGGTGGGTGTGTGTGTGTGTATGTATGTTTTGTGCTTTTCTTGCTTAGTTCTGTTGATTGTTACCGCCTTTGTCGCCCACGCTTATGCGGCCGAAGAATTTCGATAGCCAAACTAGCACGTAGATCAATTTGATTGTAAAACAATTAAATTATTTTAGACAAAGAAGCGTGCGCATAAATTACTCCGAATTTGCAACTAAAGCGACGAAATACCGACATTTTCTTTTGCTTTTATTTCTCGCTTTCGTTTTCGAGTCGCTTTTGGCTCTTTTGCGCGTCCTCCATGCATTTATTTATTGCGCGATTCCTTTTCATAGTCGTTCCTTGTTTTTGTATACATGTTGGGCTTGGAGTTGCCGCTTTGTTTGTTCAACGGCATCGCATTTGTGAATACTGGGAAATTGAATGCTTCAATCTGCTGCACATTGAATTGTTTATCAAATATATCTACCAAATCATGCATAACTTTGAACAATATTGTGAAGATGGTTTAATCAAAACAAAACAAGCGCGTATGTACACTCAAAACACACACACACACACACACAATTGCGGACAGATTTCAGTATGTGGGTAAACATGCGAATACATACAAACACGTTAAAATTTCCAAATATTTGCTTCTGTCAGCCACGTTTCTGTTTTTTTAATAATTCAACTAGAATTTGCTGTTATTTGTTTTGCGTTTCACTATTCGCGTTCTCTTCGTGGCTTTGCTTTAGCAAACTTTTCTTTTTTCGCATATCTCTTGCACACGCACTTCGTCGCGGTGTGACCAGAGCTCATACACAACTGCAAAAGGCGCAATTCTAGTATTTCAATATCAGTACGGTCTTCTGCCAAAACTGCTTGCTGCTGATCTTTTGCATCAAACTGGTCACACTGCTGCCAAGCATAAACAATTTTGACATTTGTTTGGTGTCTATCGGGCTTGATTTGCAACACTTTAAATTAAATAAATAAAAAAATAAAATATAAATTCAGTGTTATGGTTTTATAATAACTATTCCATCATTTTTTTCAAACTGTAGTGTTTTCAAATTTTCAAACGCACATAAATGTCGCAGGTACGCAGTAGGCCGCGACTTTGTGTATTCTCACGCTTGCAGTGCACGGTCACACTAGCACTGGCAACAGGATTTTCCGTCTGCTTTTAATTAAATTTGTATTTTAATTTATTTGTTTTTTCGACAAATGGCACGCATGGTATCCAAGGAATTGATACAATATCAGCAAGAGGAATTGTTGAGCATAACCGAGGGCCTGGATGCCAACGAGAAGCAATGCGTGGAGAAACTTATCGAGCCTCTTGTAAGTACGAAAATATTTTGCGCGGTTTTTATACCCTGTACTTAAAAAAGTAAAAGGGTCGATTAAGTTAGTGCAAATGACAAATGTGTGGATGATAAGGGAGGCGTGGTAGAGTAAAACTCAGAGCGAATAGCTGGAACGATATAGCCATATCCGTCCATCCGTATAGCCACCTAGATCTCGGTAACTATAAGAGCTAGCGACTCCATATTTGGTATGAAGCTTCTCCATTATGTTAAGCAGATCCAGTTTTTTGTAGATTTTCCATATCTCACACAGTTTCTGTGCAAATCACAAAAACAAAATTATAAGCGCCACA
Organism: Hypselothyrea guttata; assembly: GCA_035045125.1. Classification (NCBI taxonomy): domain Eukaryota; kingdom Metazoa; phylum Arthropoda; class Insecta; order Diptera; family Drosophilidae; genus Hypselothyrea; species Hypselothyrea guttata. The sequence goes on from JAWNNJ010001405.1 coordinate 7,884, forward strand.
GCAGCCACAACAATAAAGCTGCAGCGTAATAATTTGGCTTGTACATAGTCCAAGGCATTCTCCAGCGATGCTGTAAATTTCATTATGATCGGTTAACTAACAGCAAAGATATTGATTTTTTACAATTGTTTGATTCCACAGAAAATAACCAGCGAGGATCTGAGCCGGGAATTCAATGATCAGGAGCTGAAAAAACTCTGCCTGCGCACCAAAGTGCGCGTCGATATGACGCTCTTCAACTGCGTGTGGGACGCCAAAAAGCGCTTCGATAAGAAGGAGCGCCTAAAAAACAAATCGCAGCGTTTCATTGATGCCATGTACGTGAAGGCTGTGGCCAGGCGGATGGTTGTGCCCTACACGTCCACTGAGATCGAGAAGGTGAATCATATACGCTGGTGCCAGCTGAAGAAGGACAACATCCTGCGGCTGGATCGCTGGCAGCTGGAGGAATCGCAATCCTCCTCCCTGCTGCGTCCCAGTGGCGAGCAGATTCCCGATTCCCTGCCCCTGGCGCAGTCTGTGCCCCGAGAGATCGCCTTGCAGCACAGCAAGGAGGCGCCACTGGATTATCCGGCATCGGTGCCCTCGCAGACGCTGCTCTTTGCCAGCGAGCCGCAGGTCTGGGAGTCGGAGAAGCCAAGCGATGAGGAGATGAACTCCATCGATTTGCTGGCCGGCACACAGGATGCCAACAACAATGAGTCGCTGCTGTTCGACATCAACACGGAGTCGGTGAGCGTGGAGACGGAGGATCTGCTGACGCAGCCCACGCAGAGCAGCCTGATAACGATGGATTATCAGCTCTTTGATACCCAGGTGCCCGCCACATCCACGCAGACCAAGAGCAGCCAGAAGTTTATTTAGGAAAACGTTGCAATTGTTATTAATTTATTGTTAATTCAGATGCTCACTCGATGCACTTGTGGGCCATAACAACATTCGATATTTAGCTGGTTGATGAGTATAAAATTGTGCTTACGCTAAACTTGTAGTTAAAATCGTTAATCATTTGCTGCATTACCAATCGATATAGTAAATTCTTATGCTACAAATTGTTAATAATTCTATAAAACAATTTGATTCAATTGAATGAATGAAATGAATAATTCGCTTATGTCCAATTTATACAATACACAAATATTTTACACAGAATTTTATAAAAATGTTAAAATCGAAAACGAATATTTTGATTCACGTTTAGATTTACAATTCCTATTGTTTATCACTTATGGCTATATCTCTCGAGTATATACAATTTCGCTTTATACAAATTACGGAATACAAAATGCGTTGGGAGCAGGTCATTAGGTCATTGCGGGGGTCATCAGTGGGCCGCCCAGTCGATGGGGCATGGCTCTGGCTATGGAAAGTGATCGAATATGAACTGTTCCATGAACAGCGATTCCGAATGCTAGTTGGATGAGTTGTTGTCCCCCAGCTCGCTGACCGAGATGGTCATCTTGGCCTCGTCCTCGTCGCCGCTGTCCTCCTCGTCCTCTTCGTCATCCTCCTCGCTCAGCTCCTCATCATCCTCCTCGGTCAGCTCCTCCTCCTCGTCGCCGTCGCCGTCTCCATCCTCACCATCTCCATCCCCATCCTCCTCGCCGAAACTATCCGGCGCCTCGTCTCCGCCCAATGTGGGCAGCTGCACGATGGTGGCGCCTCCGGGCGCCGTCACAGTCGAGCCCGCAACTGTGGCCGCCACGCTGGAGGCGCCACTGCCGCCATTGGCTGGCAGCTCAATGGTCACAATGCCGCTCATGGTGTTGATGCTCTTGGGCGCGTTCAGCTTCGGCTCCTGCTTGATGCTCAGCTCGATCAGATCGAGGCCGGAGCGCGTCTTGAAGTGCGTCTTGATGTGCTTGGAGAGGTGATCGCTGCGCATGAACTTCTTGTTGCACTCGCGGCACTGGAAACGCTTCTCGCCGGTGTGCGTGCGCCGATGGCGTTGCAGCTCATCGGAGCGCGTGAAACGCTTGCCACAGAACACCCAGGAGCAGACGAACGGACGCTCGCCCGTATGCCAGCGCAGATGGGCGCGCAGATGCGACGTCTTGCCGTAGACCTTGCTGCAGCCGGGTATGTGGCAGATGTGCTGACGCTTGCGGTCCGAATGCTTCTCGCCGTCCGTGCAGTTGGGGCAGGTGCACGCGACGCGCTTCAGACGCGGCTTCAGCTCCGGCGCGCTCTCCACGGGATTCAGTTGCAGGTTCACATTGTTTGTTGTTGTTGTTGATGCTGCAGTTGCTGCTGCAGTTGTTGCTGCTGTTGTTGCTGTTGTCTTTAGCTGCTTGACGCTGCGTGGCGGCGTTGCAAGCGTCAACATGCTTAGCTGCGGCTTGGGCGCAGCGCGTGGCGGCGGCGCAGCTGCGGCAGTTGTGGCAACTGTGGCAACTGTGGGCGCCGGCAGCGCTGTGATCTGTATGGAGGCTGGTATGTTGACGGTGGGCAGATTGTGGCCATCGCCCAGCAGCTGTTGAGGATTAGGCTGCTGCTGCTGCTGCGGCGGCGTTTGGGGCACAATAAACTTGATCTGCTGCGGCTGCGGCGGCGCTGCTGCTGCTGCTGCTGTGGCAGGCGTGTCTGGCGGCTCCTGCTTGATGTTGGTGATCAGCTGCGTGGGACTCTGCGGCTCCTGCTTGGGCAGCGCTGCTGCTGCAGTTGTGCCGCCTGTTGCAACAGTTGCTGCCTGCTGCTGCTGCTGTTGCATGGGCATCTGCGGCATTGGCGTCAGCACCTGCTGAAAATTCGCAGCCATGCTCGCTGGCAGCTGATTCGCCTGTATGATCTGCACCTGCCCCAAGCCGGGTATATGCTGTATGGGCAGCGTCTGCAGATTTGTGGACTGCAGCTGCTGCTGCCATGCGGCATTCTGGCTGGCGCGCAGTTGCTGCAACTGCTGCAGCTGCTGCGCAGGTATCACCGTCAGCTGCTGGCCCTGGGCATTGGTTATGGTGATGGGCTGATTCGCTGGCAATTGTCCGCCCGCCTCGTTGATGGCATTGATTAGCTGCTGCTGTTGCACCTGCTGTTGCTGTTGTTGCAGCTGTTGCACCTGCTGCTGCTGCTGTTGCTGCAACTGCTGCTGCTGCTGCTGTTGTTGCGGCTGCGTCTGTTGCTGCGGCTGCTGTATGTGTATAATGTTGGCATTGGGCGGCAGCTGCGAATAGTTGAAGGCGTTCAACGGCGCCAGCTGCACCTGTGGCAAGAACAAAGCAAAACAAAGTTAATTGCAACTTCTGTGCGCATTGGCAAATACTGCTTACCTGCTGGATCTGCCCGCTGGGCGTCACAATCTGCGCGATCTGCGCAAACTGCGGTATCAGCTGCATCTGCGCTGCCGCCGCCTGTTGCATGGACGCGGGCATGGTCAGGTTGGAGAGCGCGGGCGGCAGCGGAGACGCCGCCTGCGCTGCCGTCTGCAGCGGCACATGCACCGTCTGATAGATGGTCTGTCCGTTGGCCGTCTGCACCGGCAGCTGCACTGCCACCGTCTGCTGCAGCGTGGGCGCAGCGGGCGTGGCCTGGGGAAACTGCAGCAGCTGTGGGGCAGCAGGTGCAGCAGCTGTTGTGGCAGCTGTAGCAGCTGTTGTTGCCGCACGCATCTGTATGTTCTGCAGCGTCTGGCCGTTCTCCAGCTTGATGGTGGTGGCGGGGGGCGTGGCGCCCAGCAGACCGCTCAGGTTGCCCAGCAGGCCGTTGGCGGCGGCCAGCGAGGCGGGCAGCTGTATGTTGGTGCCGGGTATGGTGAAGGTTTGAGCTGCAGTTGCCTGATGTTGCTGCGCCTGCTGAGCAACTGTTGGCTGCTGCTGCTGCTGCTGTGCCTGTTGCTGCTGTGTCTGTTGCTGCTGCTGCTGTGGCTGCTGTTGCTGCACAATGCTGGCCAGCGGAATCTGTATGTTGGTGCCGGGTATGCTGAACAGCTGCGTCTGCCCCTGCGCCTGCGCCTGCCCCTGCGCCTGCTCCTGCAGCAGCTGTGGAGCGCGCACGATCTGGCCGCTGGGCGTGATGAACGCCTGCTGGCCATTGATGTTGATCGGCTGCGCGCTCATGTTGGGTATGAAGATCGCCTCCTGGCCATCGATGTTCACCGTTTGCATCGCCATCGGCTGCACAATTTGAAACATGTTCTGTGGCAGGGGCTGGGCTTGTTGCATGAACTGCTGTGGCAGCTGATGTATGTTGATGATCTGTTGCATGTGCGGCGCAGGCGCAACAGTTGCATTGCTATTGTTGTTATTATTAACAACATTATTAACTGCCTGCGCTGTTGTTGCCTTATTGCTGGCAGCGGGGGCGGGGGCTTGGCTGTTGGCGGGGGCGGCGCCTGTGGTTGCATGTGCATTGTTGTTGTTGCTACCAACGGGCGTGCTCTTGTATTGCAACATTCTAGTTAATTAATCAATGTTTTTGTTGCTGTTGATGTTTTTGTTTAGTTTTTATCAAACAAATGCATTTTTCTTCGAATTTTTCGCAGTTTTCGCAGCACACTAATTGCTTGGTTTTGACACGACAATACACTCACACAGACACACACACGTTAACAGTTGCGCCTTGCAATTACATTTACACATGCATTGTGTGGTTTTTCGGCTGCTAATTACGCAAATTTTTAAGTAATTTATAAATTTTTTTTGTTTTGACAAACATAAACGCGAGACAGAGATGAGCAGAAAAGTGACCAACTAATATCGATATATTCGATAGCCAATGCGGGAAAGGTATCGTTTGTTGTCAGCAGTGTCGACAGCTTGGCTATTTTCACGTCAAATTCAGCTATTTCTTATCAATCCGGCCAGTGTTGCCAGTTTAACTATTTCTACGTCAAATTTGGATTTTTTGATAGTCGAATAGCATTCCCTCATATCGTCAAGTGTTGGCTGCTTAGTTTATTATATATATTTATTGAGCTATTTTGGATAGTCGAAAATACGCTATACGGCAGGAACCCGCTTTTCTGGCAATTTTTCAAGTCTATAATATTCAATATTGTAAACTCTAAAACATTTCATAAATACTAGTGTGTGGAAAAAAGGTGTGCTATCGCCAGATTTTCAAAAATTATAGCAATTCCAAATAAAACTTATTGATTAATATATCAGGAGTTGTAAGCATTACAAGAGTGCTTTGTAGGTTTATCATATACTTAATTGTTTATTGTTTAATTTAATTAACTTCCTCTTTGCAGCCTATAACTATTATGTATTTACTTAGTATGCAATTTGGGCTTGCTAAAATAGTAAATGTAATGCTATAATAATTTATTATAATTTATTTAGCTATTTTTTAGGAAAACTAGCTATTTTTTGATTGTTGCTCGGCCTGTTCTGCGATAGTTGACGACCGATAGCAGCCAACACTGAATGAATGCGTGAGACGTATCGTTGGCTGTGCCATCCACAAAGATACATATCGACATATCGATATGCAGAGTCGATACAAACGCAAAGCCTCAGTCAGCAAATGGTGTAAGTTTTCGGCAGATATTTAATTTCGATCCAGAGGCCCCAAATCCGTGCCCCGCCCGCATAATGGAGGTGGATCAGCTTGCGCTGGCGGACGTGGTGTTCGTGATCGAGAACAGCGCCATCAACGGCGCGTACATCAACGAGCTGAAGACCAATTACATTCTACCCACCTTGGAGCATTTCACCCAGGGCTCGATTGATGAGCGTGAATTTCTGATTGCCGAACGTTTTGCGACGCTCTACGGGATTGTGACGTATCGCAGCGCCTCGAGTCTGCTGGACCCGGTGTGCACCAGCTACGGCCCCTTTGTGCAGCCCCAGAAGGTTATGGAGATCATTGAGCGCCTGCCTCTGGTGGGCGGTGGCATGGAATCTCAGGCGCATATCGCGGAGGGATTTGCGGCTGCGCATGGCTGCTTCGATGAGCTGGGGGAGCAGCGGCATCTGATGGAGCAGAGCCAGCTGCAGCGGCACTGCATACTCATCTGCAACAGTCCGCCCTACCAGATGGCCGTCAACGAGCACTGGAAATACAAGGGCAAATCCTGTGAGCAGCTTGCGGCGCTCTTCAACGAGCGCAAGATCAATCTGTCCATCATAGCGCCACGCAAGATCCCCGTGCTCTTCAAGCTGTACATGAAGGCGGACGGGGACCAGCCGATCACCAGCAAGAACTATGCCAAGAACATACGACATCTGGTGCTGCTCAAGGGCTACAGCCTCAAGGAGCGTGCCCCAAGCCCCAACAGCATGGCGGTGGTAAGCAATGCGCCCATGGCGGCGCCGCCTCAGGCGCCCTCCGTGCAGCCCAATAACCAGCAAACGGCACAGGCACAGAGCATGCCCATGGAGGCAACGCCAACGCAGCAGCAGCAACAGCAACAGCAGCAACCTGTTGGTCCTCCACAGCAGCAGCAGCAGCAACAACAGCAGCAGCAGGTGATGAGCATGAATGCCATGCAGCAGCAGCAGCAGCCGCCACAGCTGCAGCAGCAACAACAACAGCAGCAGCAGCCTGTTCCCGTTGCCCAGGCGGCGCTTTTAAATGCGCAGCAGCAGCAGCAGCTGTTGCAACAACAACAACAGCAGCAGCAAGTGCAGCAGCAGCAGCAGCAGCAGCAATTCGCACCGAATCAAATGCAGAACGCAAACTTCCCGCAGAGCCTCGGACCCGCGCCCAATCGCTGGATGTATCCCAACCAGCCGCAGCCCGGCCAGCGGCCGCCCTTCATGCAGTCGGCAGCCGGTGGCAGCAACATGCCGCTGCCACAGCAGGCCAATCCCAATTCGCCGCTGATATCGCGCATCAATGCGCCCAATCAAGCCGTCAATCAAATGCAACAGCAGCAACAGTTGCAGCAGCAGCAGCAACAGCAGCAGCGCCTGCAAATGCTGAACCATCAGCAGTTCAATCAGCTGCAGCAGCAGCTGGCACAGCAGCAGCAACATCCCCAACAGCAGCAGCAGCAGCAACAACAACATCCGCAGCAACAGCAGCAGCAACATCCGCAGCAGCAGCTTAATCCTAATGCCAATGCCAACAACATGCTGCCCGCCGTCTCCTCGGCTGGCAATGTGCCTGCGCTGCAGCAGCAGTCGGCGCCACAGCAGCAGCAACAACAGCAGCAACAGCAGCAGCAAGCGAACCAACAGCAGCCGCAGGAGCAATCATCGCTGCGCGAGAAGATCTGGACGGGGGTGCTGGAGTGGTCGGAGAAGGCCAAGAACGAGCAGCAGCAGAAGATCATCCATTCGCTGCAGTGCACCGTCTGCACCAACATCAAGGATGGCGAGCCGGAGATCAAGGCGGAGAGCTGGCCGCCCAAGCTGCTGATGCAGCTGATGCCCAAGCATCTGGTGGGCAACATTGGCGGCCAGTTCCTCAAGGACTCCAAAATGGTCGTGTTTCGTCCGGCGCCCGGCGAGGCGCTCGATTCCCTGGCCAAAATGATGTCATCCGGCTTTGCCGGCTGCGTGCACTTCTCCGCCCTGGCCAACACGCCCGCCTGCGACATCAAGGTGCTCATCCTGCTCTATACGGCGGATCGCAACGCCTTCCTCGGCTTCATACCCAACAATCAGGCCATGTTCGTGGAGCGTCTGCGCAAGGTCATACAGCAGAAGCAGTCGCATGGCAACATGCAACAGCAGCAGCAACAACAGCAGCAACAGCAGCTGCAACAACAGCAGCAGCAGCTGCCGCCGCAGCAGCAACAGCAGATGCAGCAAATGCTGCAGCAGCAGGGCAAATCCCCCATGGAACTGCAGCAGCAGCAGCAGCAGATGCAGCAGGACAACTCGCAACAGCAGCAGCAGCAGCCGCATTACAATCAATACGCGCAGCTCAACATGCAGATGGCTGGAGGGCCCGGTGGCAACGGGGCGGGGGGCATGGCCGCCATGCAGCCGCAGCTGCAGATGCAGAATATGATGCAACAGCAGCAGCAGCAGCGCATGCCACTGGGCGTGCCTGGGCCCAATCCCAATCTGCAGCAGCAGTTGCAACAACAGCAGCAGCAGGTGCCACCAAATGTTGCTGCCATGCAACAGCAGCGGATGGTGCGTCCCATGCTGGGCAACAACAATCCGGGACTGCGGCAGCTGCTGCAGCATCAGACCGGGCCGGGCAATCAGTTCCGCCCACAAATGGGCGGGCAACCCAATCAAATGGCCACCGGCGGCCCCATGGTTGGCAATCGAAACTTTGACGATGGCGGCTATGAATTTATGTAATTACTTTTAAGTTGTTCTCTCCATGTGCTCTGTCTTGACCCGGATTTTCCAATTTTCCAACCTTACTATACATTCGATGTACGTCTAATAACACTATTAAAAAAATTAAGTTTAAAAGTATTGCAATACACACACAACCACAACGCATGAAATTACTTCTATATGTATAAGCACAATTGTATCAATAGTATCTCTTTTAATTATGGACCTATCTCGACGAATTAGTAGTTATTAATTATCTCTACCGATTACTGAAGAAATTATTTGTTTTAATAAATTTGTATCGCTTAAATTGGTCAATGAAGTCGACTTATTTTCATTGGGGCCGGGCGGGGCGTGGCATCCAACTTTTGAAATAAGCTTTATTGGCGTAAGTTATATATCTAGCATTCTGCCAAAAATGGCATCTCCAGCTTTTATAGTTTCCGAAATCGACGCGTATACACAAACGGACTGACACATGGCAATATACATATATATATATTTGGGAAGTATCCAAAATTTAAAACTAACTCGTCCTGCTTACTGAATAGGGGAAATTAAATCCCGAATATGGTGTTCCTAGCTCTTATAGTTGCTGAGATCTAGGTGTTCATACAGACGGACGGACAAACGCACAGACGGACAGACAGACAAGGCTAAATCGACTCAGCTCGTCTCCCTGATCAAGAATATATATACTTTGTGGGGTCTGCCACTCCTCCTTCTGCCTGTTACATACATTCTCCCGAAGTTATTAGCCCTGTTTTTACTCATTTTTACTGGGTACCGGGTCTAAAAATGTAAAACAAAACCAGAAAGGAAAGGACGCAGCAGATCATTTGTGACCGACAGTAATCTGTGTATATGCATGCATGCCAGCTAATTTTCTGTGACATATCTTCACTGTTTCTTCATGCCAAATTAAAAGTCCATAGCTTTTAAAACTGAGACCTCAGAAGCTTTTCGGTATTTGCGGTGGAAAGGGGGGAGGTATCTTTAAGGAGGTATATTTAATAAAAACTTGATCTGCTTACTAATTAGGAGAACCTATATACAAACATTTGTGTGTTTAGCTCTTATAAATTGGGACACGGACAGACAGACGAACATGGTTACACACAAAATACAGGGTATAACAAAGTAATTAACTCTGTTCTTCCCATTTTTCCCATTTTTCAATAGGCACACGGTCTAAAAACATCAAATAAACTCGGTAGCTTTACATATATGTATCTAATATACAGGATTTTATTTGCAGTGCATTTAAATACATATTACTACATCAAATGAGATGGCGCCTAGATCGACGTGGAGTACTCCGAGGGGAATTTGAAGGCGTGTTTTACGGTGGACTCCACGGAGGGCAGCAGACCGGCATTTGGTATTATGTTCCACGACAGATAGAGGGTTACGTTGCGGTTGCCCTTCAGGCCGTTGCCATCGTCCCAGAAGTAGTATTTGGTGTTCATGTTCTTAAAATCTAGCACGGCGTTTTCTCCGCGCAAAATGATTTTGTCCCATAGTACCACCTGGTTAAGCCCATTCGTTGGCGTTTTGTATTCGGCGGTTAGGTAGAGGAACAGCTGCTTCACGTTCCAGTTGAAGATGTTCGTCAGGTTCGCCTCCAGGTCGAACGTGACGAAGCCGAGATCGTGCTTCTCCCGGGATGCCCCGTAATCCGGGACATTTTTCACCAACACCCGCACGGTGTTGATGTTGGCGTCGGTTCTGTAGTCCAGAAACACGGTGGACAGGAAGCAGCAGAAGGTCAGGCAGGCCAGCACGCTCAGCGAATAGGCAACGGTCGCATTTCCCCGGGTCAAAACCGTATGCATTTTGTTAAATTCGGCTCTATTTGGATTGCAGATAAATTGGACACGTAGAGTCTGTGCTCGATGCAATCGTTCGGTATAATGCCAGCTATCGATAATATTTCGATAAGCACTAGTTCATTTCACATCGGCTACTGCGAGAACCGAATTTGTATATTGCAAATGGATTGGCATTTAGAAACTATTACTAGTTAACTAGTATTTGTTTATTTTTAATTTTCAAATTTGTACGCATTTCACTTCGGATTGGCAATAAATCATTGCGTAATACTCGTTAGATTTGAAATGCAGTAATTCTACCCGACGCAACTGGTTCTTTATAATCAGTGTTGCCAGTTTGGTTCATAAATTTTACTCTGGCCATTTCTCAATTTAAAATCAAATGTAAATAAATTACTGTATTTACAAATGAAAAAAAGCGTTACTTTTTTCTTTAATGTATTAAAATGTATCAATTATTTTAGCTCAATATTTATGCTGCAATCTGGCAACGCTGCTTTTAACATATGGGCTACGCTACGTGGTTCATGACTGGTTCGGAACTTAGTTCAATTAAGAGGTGTGCAACAAAGTGATTCCGCAGTTAATGTCGGCCGCTCTGTGTTGTAATATGAAATGTGAAGCGAACAAAGAATGAAATAAACTTAAACAAAGCAAACTGCCAATTAAAACAATGTTTATTTTTATTATTTGTTGGCATAACATATGATTCGTGTGTGCTAGAGTAACATGTAATTGGCAAGTAGTCGTGACAAATCACAGGTATTTAAATATCTTTCACCCCTAGTCGAATTCAATATCCGGGAATAATATGGCGATCCGAAACTCTTAAGTGACAGAAGTGAATTTTTTGCTGCTGAGAAACCAATTTATTTGGCACAATTGTGCAACGGTAATGCGCGAAACAACGAAATAAAATTACTGTATACATGGTGCCATGTGCAGCGGTATATACAAAAGTAAATGTGCACTAAATGCAAACGCAATTCACTTGTGAAAATTGCATCGAAAAAGTGGCAAGAAAAATTTTCCCTTAGTTGCTTCATTTGCCTTCGTCTCGTCGTCCGTCCGCCTGCTTTTCGAGTCTGGCGTGCGTGCATGTGTGTGTGTGTATGTGTGTGTGTGTGTCGAGTCCATATGGTCCTCTCGCTCACGCGAACGCTGTGTCGTGCCGCTAACGGACTGGCTGTGCTCATTGTTGTTATCTCGCTCTGACGCGATGCTCGTTCGGTTTCGTTCGCTGTAAAATGTGTAAAGTGATTTTTGCCTGTGCTCGTCGTTTGGGGCGAAGTCGAAAATGCTCGAAAAAGTTTTATAAATAAAGTGCTGCAATTGCAGCAATGCACAAATTATTGGACGTCAAATGTGCAGCCAGCGTTTGGCAATTGTTTTGTGCACTCGGCGTGATTATATAAAACGTTAAAAGCACGCTGCGACAGCAACTTTGTTACCAATTACGCATCGATTGCTCTCAAATATATATATATATATAAAAAGAGAAGAGTTTTAACGACAAAAAAAACCGTAAAGAAGCATAATATATAATTTTTGTTTTGTCTCTGCGAGTTATCAGTGCATTGGTTTTTTTCTTTTTGCTCTTTGCTTTTTATTAATAAGTTACTACGAAAAATGTGAATTGAGAGAACGGAAAATTATAAACGAGTATATGTATGTGTGTGTGCATATGTACAATGACGAACGAATGAGTGTGCAATGCTGAAGAAGTGAAAGAATGCACGGCGTTGCCACACGTTCAACATATGCATGTGTGCTTGTGTGCGTGTCTCTTTACATACATCCATACATATATATATATATTGTGTCTTTTGACAAGCGTACATACATATATATGTATATATATGTATAATCTAATTCAATTCCTTACCAAAATCGATAATAACGCAGCACACTTTGTGGCAAGAAATGTTGGGAAACAACAGATACAAAAATCCAGCCATGCTGTGTGTTTTGGCGTTTTTGTCGATGCAAAAATAGAAAGTGTTTCAAAAATTCCAATGTCAAATTATTCCAAGTAATTTATATTTAATACACAATAGTTATTTGTACGCACACCAAGAGCACGCGGCACTTAAATTAAGGAAAGCCGCGCGAGTCTCGAGCCTAAAATGAATAATGATGCAAATAGTCGTAAAGGCGAAGACTTGAATCTGACTTTAAATAACTCGCGTTCTGTGTATTTCAACAAACAGCAACAGCAACAACAACAACAACAAACAACAAATACAGCGAATAAAAAAACTGCAGCTGCAGCTGCAGTAACAACAACAGCAACAAAAATCAATGCCAACAGCGGCACAACAACAACAACAGCAACAACAACTGCACAAAAACTGCCAGCAGAAGCAGCCAACAACAACAATAACGTTAACAACTTTGTTAGCCAGCTGAATTACGCCGATCCACGGCTGGCAGCGCTCATTGCCAATAACATAAAGATCAACAACAACAACAACAACAGCAGCAGCGGCAGCAGCAGCAAGAAGAAGCTTGTCAAGCATGAAAAGTGCTTGACAGCCGCAGCCACAACAACAACAACAACAGCAGCTAATAAAGCCGCTGATAACAGCACCAGCAACAACAACAACACTAGCGTCCGGCTAAATGTTAACAGCCCCAACACGCTAGCCACTGCCAACAACAGTAACAACAACAACAACCCCAACAACAACAACAACCAGAACAACAACTCGAAAATGTCTAAAACGGCTGCCAGCAAAGCCAATGCCCAGAGCAGCGATGCGGCTGCGGCAGCGGCTGCTGCGGCCTTTATAACCGCTGGCACCACCACCAGCAGCAGCAGCAGCAGCAGCACCACTGCAGCCAACATTATGCCCGCCAGTTCAGCGCCAGCAGCCACAAGTGAATTAACAGCAGCACCAGCAACAACAACAGCAGGCACAACAACAATGCAGGCGCCCAAGGCAGCTGCCTCCCCCTCCGCCGCCACCGCCACCGCCGCCACAACAACTGCCGGCGCCGCTGCCAAGTTTCGTGCAGCGGTTGCCTCGGCGCCCACGCCCAGCAGCTCCAAGAAGACGCGCGCCGCCTACGCAGCGCTCAAGCGTCAAGTGGCGCTGCAACAACAACAACAACAACAGCAGCAGCAGCAGCAACAAAGTGTTGCAAGTGCATCCTTGGCTGGCAAGGCGATTGCTGCTGGCAGCAAGGACTCTGCGCACTTGAAATTCGCAGCGACAACGCTGCTGATGGGCGCCGCAGCCGCCGCTGCCGATAGCAACGCTGGCGCTGCTGTTGGACTTGCAACAGCGGCAGCGGGCACAAGCAGCAGCACCAGCGGCAGCAGCTCGAGCGGCGTCAGCGCCAGTGCAGCCACAGCCGTTGCCGTGCTCAAGCAGAAGCTGAAGGACGTCGGCGTTATCACCAATGCCGCAACGGCGGCGGCGGCGGCAGCGGCAGCAGCAGCAGCTGCCAATGCTAATGCGAATCGTTCAGCCTCATCGTCCACCTCATCCAACTCCTCCCCGCTATCGTCCACGGGCATTGTGAATGCCATATCATCGGCACTGCAGAACATCATCACCACGGACACGGATACGGATACCGAGTTCTATCCGCAGCCTGTTACCACGGATCTATCCGAATCCGAGGAGGAATCCGTCTCAGAGGTGAGTTTTCTCTCTATATATAGCGATAAACCAACAGTGCTGAGGTAAGCCACCTGCAGTTATCGATTTAAGCTTATCGATTTGCATCCATCCTGTGTTCGAGATCGCCAAGACGAAATCCGATTAGTGTTGAGATTTTATATAGTATATCCATCCTTATCGAAGTTGGCTATATCTGAGCTGGTGATTTTGATAATACCGCTATTGATGCAGTTTTTGCTTGAAGTTCCTTAAATGTTTGGATTTTTTAGACGATTTTCATTTCAACCAAAACAACGTAATTCAATTCTTATTGAAACTAATTATATTGTTTAAATTCTTATATATAGCAAAAAACGGTTTATTTAAATTTTGCATCTATTGAAATTGAAATACAGTAGAATCCGGTTATAGCGACATTCAAGGGACCGACGATTTTACGTCGTTATATCCGGAAGACGCACTATCCGAAAGGAGCAAAAAAAAATTTTTTTATTTTATGGATGCCATGTTTGTAATAGATTTTAAAATAAAACAAATTAATTTTTTAATCAAAACAAAAAATTTAATACAGTAGAATCCGGTTATAGCGACTTTCAAAATCCATGATTTTGTTTCTTTTTCGTATTGAAAAAACACAAAATCCATGATTTTGATTGCTTCTTTTAGCATTGTTAAAGAAATCAAATTTTCCTCTTTAAAGTTTTTTTTTTTGTTCGGCACGTCGTAATATCCGGTTGAATTGTGAAAAATCTCGTCGGTATAAGCGGTTTGACGCTAAAAGCGGAGACGTTCTAAGCGGAGGCCCTTTCATATAAGTTTGTATGGGGACCAACCAAGCCATCGAGTTTTCGACGCAATAACCGGTCGGACGCTATAAGCGGCGTCGTTATAACCGGATTCTACTGTATATATGTTGGATGCGAAAACCTTGTTGATATTTTCGATAACAACTCCTTGTCGCTAACTTCGATATTGCAACGATATTCCAACACTATCGTAAATCGTCTAGACGAAATGCGACGTCCGATGTAATTTCTTGTAACCCTCGTATTATATGGCAGTCCAAGTCCTCACACTTTGCGTTATCAGCCAACAACAGCTGCTTTCCGACAACGTGTGTGAAATTACATATACTATATGTATAGATGTTTATTTATAGAGTGGAAAACAGACTGCGATTGCATAGAAAGGTTTTTGGTTTCCATGATTTGCTTATTTAGTTTTGGTTACGATTCTCTTGGAATTCGCAGTCTGTTTGGGAAAATGTCCGTTATGCGAGTTATGGCCAATACATTCTATGGAATCGGCTCGATAAACCCGCAAACCCGTTTCGCTGTTAATTGTTTTAAGCCTTTTGCTTGTTCATGTGAATTACACTTGCATGTGTGTCGGTATGTATGCATGTGTGTACTTGAATCAGCTGTGCAGCTGGCTGTGTGTGTGTGTGTGTGTGTGTGTGTGTATCTCTTTGTCTGCGCATTTATGTGTTTGTGTTTGTAAAATTGCTGTCTACTCAACAAATCAAAGGTCATTAGCCAATTCTTGCCTTGTTGCGTTTCTTTCGTTCAATTGACCAAAATGTATTGACCCCATATGCTGTAGATGGCTCACTTTTGACCCTCCCCCCTCTCTCTTTCACTCTCACCCTCTCTTCACGCTTCTTTCGCATTATTGCATTACCAAATCACGAGTGCAAAGAGAAAGAGAGGAGAGAGAGCATCGGTGTTTGTTGTGGCATTTATTTAGAATTGCCGCGTTGTTGTTTTGCAGGTTAAATTTACACCAGCTTCGCAACAGTCTGGCAACGCCTGCAGGCGCCCTCACTTTTGTTGTTGTGTTGTCGTTGAGTGAAATCGTGTGTGAAGAGCAATGCGCAAAACGACAAAGAGCAAACGAAACACACGAAAAAAAACCGATACATAAATAACAATAATAATTAATGTTATTAATGGCACAAAATTAAAATAGTTTAATGACCCGCTGCTTAAATAAAAAAAACAAAAAAAAAAACAGAAAATTTGCCACTTTTTTTTGGGTGTAGCATGCATATTATGAGTTTCGTAAAATATATCTATGTGTGTGTATGCATGCATGCTTATGTGTGTGTTTGCATGAACTGCACACACACTCGCAATAGCCGTAACGAGAAAAATGACCAGCCAAAAGCAAGAGACAAACGTACGCACGAGTAACAGAAAAAAAATCATGTCGTGGCCAGTGTTGCCACTTCGGCTATTTTTCGGTCAGATCTGGCCACATATATATTTTATTTGAATAGGTATATTTTTGATCTTATCGGCAAACAACAGCGTTTTTGGTGGAATTATTTTTTGGCTATAAATAATAACTGAGCGAGTTGGCAGCACTAGTTGTGACTGCGATGGCGGCGGCGGCGGCGATTGAACTCGTTTGAATTTCGTTCTTAATTTTTGTTTCTCCCGCATGTATGTATGCGAGTGTATGGGTGTGCGTATGTATGGTTGTGTGTATGTAAGCCGCTGCTATTGGTGCAGCAAGCAGCTTCTTTTCATTCATTAAAGTGATATGTTTGGCCCCTATACTAATGCATAGATATGTACGTACGTATGTGCATATATTTTAATTTAAACTTATTTAATATATGTATGTATGTACATGCATATGTAGAGCTGTCACTGTGTGCAACCGATGGGCATGACTCATGCAATTCTTGGAATTCCAAAGAAACCGTTTCGTTTTGCCCTCTTGCGAATTTGTAATAAAAAAACCAGCAGACAGACACACACACACACACACGCACGCACAAACATATGCATTAAATTGCGCGTGTAAATACTCAATCGAAATGGAGATGGCAACGAATGAAAGCGCAAAGCAAACTGGCAACAATAATTTGAGCGTTGTTGTTTGTTTTTGTTGCCACTTGTAGCCGTCTGGCAACATTACAGTTGCGATTATCGATAAATGTGTTATCGATTATCGTTGAAATCGAACTTGAACATCAAATCCAATCACATTTTCAGTCAAAACGCACACTTTGAAATGTGAAATATTTAGTTGCCTTGGAAATTAAATCATTTTTATAAAATACACTTGTGCATGCTAAAAGCCTTGCATTAAATTCTTGTACTTAATTTTGATATTCGATAACCACATACATTCGATTATTAGACCTATGCGTGCTTTAATCAAGCGGGTTGTCCGGCGTGCTTTATCGTTTATGGAGCTTTTTTTGCAGTTGTTTGCTAAAGTAATTAATTACGAATTGGCGGACGAAATATATTCATGCATTTTGAGCTTTAGTTATTTTTATGATTTATGTACGATTCTTACGTTTCTCTTTATTTGTAGATCCTATTGGCATTCTTGTGTTTAAGGCCAGATCTCCTGGTAAGTTTTGCGGCTATAAGCAATTATTGAAGCGCCAAGAAATGAAAACTATATAAACTAGTTTTGCTACCTTCTTTCTTTATTTTTTTGTACCAAACTAAACCAAAATAATAAAATCAAATTTAACCAAAATGCGCTGTAACTTTAAAGCGAAATGTCCTTTGGAAGTTTGGCCAAAATGATTAACAAGTTTTTGTTGAATGCACTTTTAATTACAATTAACTAGAATAGTTAATTAACCCAAGAAAAGTCAACGAAAACCAACTGGGTTATTGATTAATATAAATATATAATAATATAACAACCATTTGGATATTTGAAACTATAACAAAAGAAAATACAACAAATTGCTGGCCTTAGACAACAAGAATGTGCTCATTAATAGCTCTATTGATTTGTTATTTACTCACCATTTAACTGACGAGCACGTTTACACAAAATCTATTTAAAATCCTCTAAAATTGTATAAATTTTCCCACAGGATGATATACCAGAATCTGATCCCGACAGCTGTCCGCATGAGGAGGGCGAAGTGCGGGAAGATGAGGATGAGACGGATGAGGAATCCGAAGACTCTGATGAATCTGAAGGAGACGATGAGGAAGACAATGAGGAGATTGGTAAGCACTAAGAAATTATAGCAAATATTTCAGTTTGTTTTTAAATTATATTGCTTATATTGCTGCTTACTTCCACAGACGTTCTGCTGGATAACGATGCTGATGATGAGGAGATCGATGACGAGGATGACGACGAGGACTCGCCAAAGGTTAAGAACTTTCTGCTTGAGACCAACAAGCGTTCGAGTAATCTTTCCGCCCTTCTCGAGGCTGCCGCCAACGAGAAAGCCCCCGTACTCCGACACGCCACCCATGCCATCGATGAAACCAAGCAAGCGTTAACCAAAATGCGTTGTGCGAGCAGTCCACGCGATAAAAAGTGAGTAAAAGAGTTGATCAAACGGGGGGAGATCTACACTCAGTAGTGCAAATAACAATCATAATCATGACACCAATGTATTTAAAACGCGATTCACAGTGGTGGTTTCTCGCGCAGCCTCGCCACTGCCTGTGCGGACAACGATGTGAACACGGTGAAGCGTTTGCTCTGCAAGGGCAACCTGAACGATGCCGCAGCCTCCACGGACGAGGGCGAATCCCTGCTCTCAATGGCATGTTCCGCTGGCTACTATGAACTAGCACAGGTATGTATGGAGATACTATAATAACAATATCATACGATAAGTTCCTCGGAGCCCCTTATCTTCATCGCTTTAAATGCATAGTTTCTGCTTTGCATCTGTTCTTAATGGGTATTCCATCGAAAACCAAGCGATTACTGTTCGATTTCCATGAGCATAAATGTGGCCTTTCATCCACGAACCACTTCATTCAAATGACGAACCAGTTCATCCAATACAAAGATACCAACGTCACTTGGATGACATGATCGTCGGTTGCTGTCGGTTTGTTTTTGGGAACAGATCGAAGAGTAATTGTATTGTGGTACAAAAATAATAGCAGAATTTGCACTACGATGTTATATCAGTGAAACTTATATAAACAAACCAGCAAAACTATTCAAAAACGACGCATATTCTAACAGACTGCTGTGCAATAGCACGCAAAAGGCACCATAACCTAGGCAAGCTCATAATGTCAGGAAGGGAGATAGTAGTTCTTAGTCCGATGAAGTTACTCGATTTCATTCGGGACATTGGATTAATGAACGTGCTTTAGGCTCAGCAGGAAGTACAATAGATCTTTCAGTTCGCAGTACACTAGTTCCCAATAATAATAATAATAATTCAAAAACACTTGCAATTTTAATATTCACTGCACGCCGTAATGATCTAGTTTTAGCTAAAACCTGAAAGCTTATTATGATCGGGTTAAATCGACAAATGACGATATACTAAAGTTAATTGAATTTCGTATTTTGCATTCTCTAAACTAAAAGTATTTATTCATACCTTTCGCATAGGTTTTGCTAGCCATGTCAGCTGCTCAAGTGGAGGACAAGGGCCAAAAGGACTCGACGCCACTGATGGAAGCGGCGTCTGCCGGACATTTGGACATTGTTAAGCTGCTGCTCAATCACAATGCAGACGTGAATGCCCATTGTGCAACTGGCAATACTCCGCTAATGTTTGCCTGCGCTGGCGGTCAGGTGGATGTGGTTAAGGTACTGCTTAAGCACGGAGCAAACGTTGAGGAGCAGAACGAGAATGGTCACACCCCCCTGATGGAGGCAGCCTCTGCAGGACATGTGGAAGTAGCCAAGGTAACATACCATTTAAACTGTTTAAGCAATTTAGCAAATGATTAGAATCCGAGATTTGATGTTGCCTCCAAGTGTCGCTTATCGAGTTACTGACTTGCGGCACTTTGGAGTTTTTAGTGCAATTCTCCATGATTTTGTTTGATCTTATCTGATGTAGCAGCGTTCTATGATCGGCATATTGATGTGCTATGGGCCTATGTTAACGAAATGATTTGATTTGATTGCAGGTGCTGCTGGAGCATGGAGCAGGCATCAACACCCACTCGAATGAGTTTAAGGAGAGCGCGCTGACATTGGCCTGTTACAAGGGCCATTTGGATATGGTGCGCTTCCTTTTGCAGGCTGGCGCTGATCAGGAGCATAAAACGGATGAAATGCATACTGCCTTGATGGAGGCTTCCATGGACGGCCACGTGGAGGTGGCGCGTCTGCTATTGGACTCTGGTGCCCAAGTGAATATGCCAACCGATTCATTCGAATCGCCGCTCACGCTCGCCGCCTGCGGTGGTCACGTCGAGCTGGCCACGCTCTTGATTGAACGCGGCGCCAACATTGAGGAGGTCAACGATGAGGGCTATACGCCTTTAATGGAGGCAGCACGCGAGGGACATGAGGAGATGGTGGCGCTGCTGCTTAGCAAGGGTGCCAATATCAATGCCACCACCGAGGAGACTCAAGAAACTGCTCTAACGCTCGCCTGCTGTGGGGGCTTTAGCGAGGTGGCCGCCTTTCTGATCAATGGCGGTGCCAATCTGGAGCTGGGCGCCTCAACCCCGCTGATGGAAGCCTCACAGGAGGGACACACCGATCTGGTGCGCTTTCTGTTGCAAAACAAGGCCAATGTCCATGCCGAGACGCAAACCGGTGATACAGCCTTAACGCACGCCTGCGAAAACGGGCATACAGACGCTGCCGGAGTGCTGCTCTCATACGGCGCAGAGCTGGAGCACGAGTCGGAAGGCGGACGCACGCCCCTGATGAAGGCCTGTCGGGCCGGTCACCTGTGCACCGTCAAGTTCCTCATCCAGAAGGGCGCCAATGCGAACAAGCAGACGACCAGCAATGATCATACTCCGCTCTCGTTGGCCTGCGCCGGCGGGCATCAGTCTGTGGTGGAGCTGCTGCTTAAGAACCATGCGGATCCGTTTCACAAGCTGAAGGACAACAGCACGATGCTGATTGAGGCCTCGAAGGGCGGACATACGCGCGTCGTGGAGCTGCTCTTCCGTTATCCGCACATCTCGCCCACAGAGCTTGCCGCAGGATCCAACGCGCAGTCTGCGAATGCTCAGGGCGCCAATCAAATGCGTATGATTACCACACAGCAGCAGAAGTTGCTGCAACAGCAGCTGCAGCAGCAACTGCAGCAGTTCAACGCTCCGCCCGGACTGCACGAGTTGTCTGAAGCCGCACGTGCCAATAACCAGCAACTCTTCCATCAGCAGCAGTTCACCGGCAATGCCCCCAACAACATTGTTGCACTAGGCACTGGTGATTTTCTGGATGCGGGCGAGCTGCAGTTGACAACGGCTGCAGCAGGTGCAGCTGGCAATGATGCAGCGGCCACTGAGGATTATGTATCGGCAGTGGGTGGCGGTGGTGCAGCTGGAGGCGGCATTGATCTGACCACGCTAAGCGCACAACAGCAGGAAGGCCTTATTGCCAAGTCTCGTCTGTTTCACTTGCAGCCTGGATTTGAGCAGCAACAACAGCAGCAGCAGCAGCAGCAACCAGCTGGGGCACAATTGGTGCCTTGCAAGCACTTTGACCTGGACATGGAGCACATCAACTCCCTAACGCCGCCCCAAAAGGCGCCACCTGCACCGCCCGTGCTCTTTCATTCAGTTTGCCAGCAGTCTGCACTCCAACAGCAACTGCAACTGCAGCAGCAACAACAACAACAGCAGCAGCAGCAGCCAAAACTCAAAGGTGTTGGCGCTCGCAAGACTCGTCAGCTGATCAATGAGCTAAAGGCCGTTGACAGTGCATTGGATTTTAATGATATACCGCTCAAGCAGCTCTCCGAGCAAGTACGCTCCCAGCCGCTGGGCGAGGATGACAAGCAGCAACAGCAGCAACAGCAGCAGGCATTTGCCGCAGACGAGGCACGTCAGCAGAAGCGGCGTGGCTTCGATGCGCCCAGCGATGCCAGCGACATCATGTTGGTGGACACCGCAAACAAAGGTATTTTGATCGCAGTTGCCTTGCTATATATACTATATATACCGATTTCATGCATTGCATATTCTGTTTACAGTTGCCGCTGCCAATCCCAACGACAAGTCCTCACAAGTTCCAGCTGTAAGTCGACACATGATTGAAAAACATTTGTTCTTTTTGCTAATGAGTGATGCATCTTCTTCTATCTGCAGCGCAACACAAGCGGCCCCAGCAGCACCATCACTCACTCCTCTGAGGTACTGCAGAGCACTGCGATCAGCGATCGTCCCAAAGTCAAGGCCAGCAACAAGAACAATCGCAAACATGCAGCAGCAGCAGCGGCAGCAGCAGCAACCGCAGCCGGAGCAGCCTCTGCAGCCACAGTGCAGCAAGTTCATCAAGTCTTGCCGTTGCAGCAGAATCAAATGGTCTCCATTTTAAACAATATGGTAAGAAGAGCTCAATGTGATGAAACTAACTGCTTGGTTATTGATGAACCTGTGCATTTGATTACAGCAACTGCAACAGCAACAGGAGCTGCAGCGACATCAGCAAATGCAACAGACGCAGCTACAGCTGCAGCATCATCTGCAACTGCACCATCAGCAGCATCAGCGTGCCGCCGCCGCAGCCGCCGTTGTGGATTTCTCCAATTCACCGGCCTCGCCGATGGCGTCGCCCACGGGCGCCAGCAGCAGCGGCAGCTTCATCGAACAGCAACAGCAGGCAGCGATGGAGAGCGCCAATGAGATGCTGCAGCAGAAGGTGGCCATGGAGAACTTTCGAGGCATGCTCGACTCGGCGATCAATGAATCGCGCGGCACCGGATATCCCAATTTTTCCTGCATGGAGAACGTGCCGAGGCTGAAGTTCCTGCAGGATTGGCAGCTACACAATTTTTTTGGCGAACAACCGAAATCCCCAACTGAAACACCACCCGAAATGGAGGCGACCATCATGAACAGCATTGAGAGCCGGGCGGAGGTCAAGAACTTGGATACGCTCTGCTCTGCCGCAGCTATGGCCGCAGCTGTAACAGCGACAGGCAAAGAGCTGAATGAGCTGATTGCCTTGAAGAATGCGAGCAATGCGTGCGGGGCTGAGGAGGAGGCGGAGGCGGATGGCGATGAGAATATATTGCCACCAGAGCCCATTGAGCTAACTGATACCATTATCGAGGAGGAGGAAGTCGACGACGATGAGGAGGACGACGAGGATGACGACGAGCAGGATACTCAAAGTGGCGAAATTGATAAGATCAACTACGAAGATGATGATGTGGATGTGGACGGCGATGTCGATGGAGACGCCGATATTGATGTAGATGCAGACGTTGACTACATTGATGAGGACGATGCGGGGGAAGACGAGGATGACGATGAGTTCTTCCTGGATGTGCCCGTTGCCGCCGATCCACAGAGTAGTGATAATAACGCCAACAGTGGCGCCTCCCTACCTCCCAAACAGCGTAAGGTGACAACCAGGCTGGAGAACTTGATACTTACCAAGCCAGAAGTGTTGACGCAATCCATGTGCGATATGTCCCCATCCGAATTGATGCAGATGCTGCCCATTAAGGCAACAACCGCTAATAATTCAGCCTTAAACAGCCTGATGCAGCAGCATGTGGCAGCAGCCATGGCAAAGGCGCATAACCAACAGCAGCAGCAGCAGCAGCAAGAAACTGAACCCTGTGGTAAGAGTTGATGAATGCAATCAATATACATAAATATACATCAATTTAATGTATTGTACTTGCCCAGATGATGCAGGCGCAGTTACGGCAGCTGGCGAGATTTACAGCGGCTTCGAGCACTTTGCCAACGATGCTGGAGACGGCGCACAGTACGACATAACTGGCGAAATGGAAGACATATTCCAGGTAATACAGAAATGCATAATTCCTGGCCAATTCTAGAATACAAACGTTTGTCTTTGCCTAACAAGGAACTGGCCAGTAATCTACACTATCCAGAGTTGGCCGAATTCAGCCTGAATCAAATGTGCAAGGGCCGATTCACCGGACATTGGTCGCAGACACCCGGCAAATGGGGCGGACAGGAGCAGCTGTTGGCAGCAGCGGCGGCACAGCATTCGCAGGCGTTGTTGAATGCCGGCGATGCAGCTGCCGACGGACAGCATCAGCGTCAGAGCAATCTCGTGTTGCTCGACTATCCCATGCAGTCGCAGCCAGCGCTGCAGCAGCGTATGCTCGATCCAGAGGACGTGCAACATCTGCAGGTAAGCAGCAGCAGCCACGACAACAGCAACAGTCAACTGAGAATTAATCCCGACTTGCTTCACAGACACCCGTTGGCATGCTCTCTTATGCTACCGACAATGCAGCCACTGTTGCAACTCAGCAGCAGCAGCAGTTGCATGCAGCTCTGCCGAACAGCGCCGAGTTTCAGCTGCAACATCAGCAGCAGCTGGCATTGGAGAGTGATCCGGAGTTGAAGCAACAGTTGCAACAGCTGCAGCAACTGCAACAGCAGCAGCAACATTCAAATGCGCGCATCATCAAAGCAGTTGCAGCTGCAGGACAACAGCAACAACAGCAGCAGCAGCAGCAACCAGCAACGAATTTTGTTTACAATGTGGAAAGCGGAGATAAGAATACACAGCCAGTGCAGCTAGTTTTCCAATTGCCACCAGCTATGGCCCAACAGCAGCAGCAGCTGCAACAACAACAACAGCAGCAGCAACAGTTGTCCGAGCAAGGAATGGACCAGCAAACGCTGCAACATGCTGAACAACAGCCGCAGCTCTTTCAACAGCGTGCCGAGCGTCTGTTGCAGCAACAGCAGCAACAGCGACCGCCCACACAGAGCGAATTGGAGCAGGTGGCACAGGAGTTGCTGCTGCAACAGCGCCAACCGCCATCCGTTGTTGGCCCCGTTGTTGGGGTCTCAGCAATGCCAATGCCGCAGGGCCTGAAGCAGAAACACTTTACGCTGCAGGAGCAGCTCTTGTTGCACCCGCCGCCACACATGCAGACGCCCTGTGTGCAGCATCAGGTAATATCCCATAACTTATATGATAGATGATCTATATTAAAGCGCATTAATTTCATTCAAGGTGGGCACGCAGACTGGCTCCGTTGTGGTTCCCCAGCAATATACACAGTTCGCACTGCAGCCACAGCAGCAGCAGCAACAGAATGAGCTCTCGAACTGGCCGATGGCCATGCCGAACGCAGCTGCAGCTGCAACAGCGGCTGCATCAACGAAATCCATGCCGGGCGGCATTGCCAAAAAAGCCATTGATAAGCAATCTCGTAAGGATCGTCGCTGCTCCGGATTCCGGCAAACTCCAGCAGGCAGCCAGGGTAAGCAGTAGAGCCCATTATGGCCAAAATAAGTATTATCTTTAATCCGATTGTATTCCTCTAGTCAATACCAATCAACATCAGCAGCCGCTCACAGCTGCCACAGCAACGGCAGCAGCAGCCGCAGCCGGTGCACAACAGCCCAATCAACTGCAGAATCATCTGGCGGTTCCGGCCGCAGCAGCTGTGGATAAAACCATTGAGATTGACTCGGAGACGGAGTCAAACCATGACACAGCCCTGACGCTCGCCTGTGCCGGTGGACACGAGGAGCTGGTGGAGCTGCTGATCAGTCGTGGCGCCAACATTGAGCATCGCGATAAGAAGGGCTTCACGCCCCTGATACTGGCCGCCACAGCTGGCCACGAGAAGGTTGTCGAGATACTGCTCAAGCACAATGCCGAACTGGAGGCACAATCGGAGCGTACCAAGGATACGCCGCTGTCGCTGGCCTGCTCGGGCGGTCGCTACGAGGTTGTCGAGCTGCTGCTCAGCGTGGGCGCCAACAAGGAGCATCGCAACGTCTCCGACTATACGCCGCTCAGTCTGGCCGCCAGCGGTGGCTATGTGAATATCATAAAGCTGCTGCTCAACCATGGGGCCGAGATCAATTCCCGCACTGGCAGCAAACTGGGCATCTCGCCACTGATGCTGGCCGCCATGAACGGGCATACGGCTGCCGTCAAGCTGCTGCTGGATCAGGGATCCGATATCAATGCACAGATCGAGACCAATCGCAACACGGCCCTGACGCTCGCCTGCTTCCAGGGACGTCACGAGGTGGTCAGCCTGCTGCTCGATCGTCGCGCCAATGTCGAGCATCGCGCCAAGACCGGCCTAACGCCGCTGATGGAGGCCGCCTCCGGTGGTTACATCGAAGTGGGTCGTGTGCTGCTCGACAAGGGCGCCGATGTGAACGCCGCCCCGGTGCCCACGTCCAGAGACACCGCACTGACCATTGCCGCCGACAAGGGGCACCAGAAGTTCGTGGAGCTGTTGCTATCGCGCGGCGCCAGCGTCGAGGTGAAGAACAAGAAGGGCAACTCGCCCCTGTGGCTGGCCGCCCATGGCGGGCATCTGAGTGTGGTGGAGCTGCTCTACAATCACAATGCGGACATTGACTCGCAGGACAACCGACGCGTTTCTTGCCTGATGGCTGCATTCCGCAAGGGGCACACCAAGATCGTCAAGTGGATGGTGCAGTATGTGTCGCAGTTTCCCTCCGACCAGGAGATGATCCGTTTCATTGGCACCATCAGCGACAAGGAGCTGATTGAGAAGTGCTACGACTGCATGAAGATACTGCGCTCGGCCAAGGAGGCGCAGGCGGTGAAGGCCAACAAGAATGCCTCCATATTGCTGGAGGAGCTGGACTTGGAGCGTACGCGGGAGGAGAGTCGCAAGGCGGCGGCCGCGCGGCGTCGCGAGCGCAAAAAGAAGAAGAAAATGGAAAAGAAGGAGGAGAAGCGACGCCAGCAACAGGTCAGCAACGGAGATCCGCATGGCGACGATGACGATGCCAGCGACAATGATAACGACAACGACAAGGATGAGGACACGGACAAGGAGGACGACGACGAGGAGGCGCCACCAGTGCGCGAAGAAGGCGATTCCGGCATCGATCAGGGCTCCTGCTCCAGCGGCGATACAAAGGCAGCGCGTGCCAGCTCCAATCAGCAGGAGCATGTCGCTGCCAGCGCCAATCCCCCAAGCAAGAAGCTCACCAAAAAGCAGCAGCAACAGCAGAAGAATAAAATGCAACAGCAGCAACAACAGCAGCAACAACAACAGCAGCAACAGCAGCAGCAGCAACAACAACCGACTGCCACCAGCGAGCCAACAGCAGCTGCCACGCCTCTTAACAAGCTGGGCGTGACGGGCAAGAAGAACGCAGCCAGCGATAACGTCAAGTTAACTGCACAAATGAAGGGAACGGCCAAAAGGGAGGACGCAGCCGTGGCAGCAGCAACAAGCGCAACAACAATAGCCAAAAAGCCAAACAAGGACAAGCGCGAAAAGGAGAATCTGGCGCCCAAGGAAACGACGGCAGCCGCCTCCGCTTCCGCCTCTGCCTCTGCCTCTGCCTCCGCCTCCAAGCCAGCCGCTAGCTCCAGCAATGCCACAAAGCTGCAGTCCGTCAGCAACGAATCGTCTGCCCACAACATTGCCAGCTCCCAGCAGCAGCAGCAGCAGCAACAGCGCAAGGACAACAGCAGCAGCAGCAGCAACAACAACAACAAGTCTGGCAGCAGCAGCAGTTGCAACAGCAAACGCACTGAGGTGGACGGCTGGAAGGAGGTGGTGCGCAAGAGCAGCGCACAGCAGCAGACTACGTTGGTGAATCCCACGGCTGGCGCTGCAGCAGCCATGTCAGCTGCTCTGGCTGGCAATCTGACGGGCAATGTTGCTGTTGCCGCCAACAACAACAGCAGCGTGGCGCCCAACAGCTCGTTGACCAGCGTGAACAGCAACAGTCTGGGCAGCGGTGGCCAGCATGCGCACGCGACTGTGAGCAGCTCCAGCCTGAGCGCGTTGGCGGCATCCTCGTCGGCGCCGGAGATGACGTGCAAGAAGGTGCAGGTGCCGGTGAACGCCATATCGCGTGTGATTGGGCGTGCCGGCAGCAACATCAATGCGATACGTGCCACAACTGGCGCCCACATTGAGGTGGAGAAGCAGGGCAAGAATCAGTCGGAGCGCAGCATAACCATCAAGGGTCTGTCCGATGCCACCAAGCAGGCGCACATGCTCATACTGTCGCTCATCAAGGACCCCGATGTGGATATACTGCAAATGTTGCCGCGCATCAACAGCAGCATCAAGGCAGGCGGCACAGCAGCAACGCTGGCAGCACCAACAAATCCAACTGGAGGAGCTGCAGCCGCCGCCTCCGCCACGCCCATGAGCGTTGGCACCTGGGATAATCGCACAGCAGCCGTTGCAAATGCAAGCATCGCTGTGGCCAATTACTCGTCGGCGGCTTCGACCACCTCCACCTCGTCCAGTTCCTCCGCCAGCTCCACGCCTGCCGTCTCCTACAGCAATGCCAAGCAGCAGCCGCAGCCACAGCCACAGCCCATGTCGGGCAAGCCACAGGGCGTGACACGCGGCGCCAGCAAATCAACTGCCGCCGCCAAAATGTCCAGCTCCGCACGTGGCCAAAGCAGTCGTGGTGCCTACAGCGGGCAACAGCAGCAGCAGCAGCAGCAGCTGCCACAGCAACAACAGCAACAACAGCAGCTTACAGCACGCACAGGCAGCTCGGGCAGCGCCACGCACGTGTCCAAGACGAAGCCAGAGCTCAAGACCAGCTCGGCAGTCTATGGCAGCAGTCAAAAGAGCGCAGCGGCAGCAACAACTGCAGCAGCAGCAGGAGGCGCAGCAGCAGCAGCACAGGGCAAATCTCCATCCGCACAGCCGAGCTTTGGCTTGATGTCCGCCTCGGCCATGCTGCAGTCGCCAAAGAAACTGGATGCACCCAGCTTAGGTGGACGCAGCAGTGGGGCAGCTGGAGCGGTTGTGGCGCCATTTGGACGTGGCAAGCCTGTGGGCAGCGCTGCCGTTGGCAGCTCACAACTTGGCAGCAGCAGCAGCAGCAACAACAATACATTGGCTGGTCCAATTGGCACCTTCAACGTGGCTGATGTGGCTGCCGTTAATGCAGCAGCCGCCGCCGCCGCAGCAGCAGCGAATGCAAATCACAGCAACAACAACAACAGCAGCAGCGCCAAGCCTCGCGCAGTTACGCCCATTGCACCGCCCAGTAAACGCAACAGTTCGCCCATACCGCAGCAGCAGCAACAACAACAACAGCAACAAACACAGCAGCAACAGCAACACCATCTGCAGCAACAGCAGCAGCAGCAGCAATTGCCGCCACAAACGAATCAGAATCTGGTCATCAATACCAACGCTCTCAACGATCTGATGACCGACAGCTTTAGCGCCCAGCTGGCCGCCAAATTGTCCAGCGCGTATTGCCTCTTCAGCGACTATCAGCAGTCGCAGTGGGGCAAGTTGGTGGTCGACGGCAACAATGCGGTGGGTGGCGTCGGCTCCGCTGCCCCAACTGGCTTCAGCGGCGTCAGCGGCCTGGTGGGCGACTTGGTGCCACAGGCAGATGCCTCCAAGGCACCCGGCTACAATCGCAACATACTCAGCTCTCCAGTGGGCAGCTCCAAGGCCTCCTCCAATCACTCGACATCGCCGCCAGTGGGCATAACTGTGGGCATGCAACAACAGCAACAGCAGCAGCAACAACAACAGCAGCAGCAGCAGCAAGCTCAGAACGCCAACCAGCAGCAGAGCGTGCAACAGGCGCTGAACATCATCACCAGTGGAGCTGGTGGTGGCGCCACAGCAGCAGCGCGCTCTCCGCTCATGACGGAGCCCAACGCAGCAGCAACTGCCTCGGCCACAGCAGCAGCAGCAGCTGTTGTCAATGGCACGCATGTTGCCGACGGCAACAATGGCACTGCTGCTACCGCTGCCACCGCCGCCGCCCACTCTCCGGGCGTCATCAAGCCGCCAACTGCCGCCATACAACGTCCGCCGCCGCCAATGGCCATGCAGATGCCTGGGGCAGCGGAGGCGAACAATGGCAACAGCTTCGCAGCGGCTGCGGCAATTGCAGCCAACGCTGCGATGATCGATCGCCAGCAACAGAACCTGCAGCGTCTGCTGTACGATAAGGTGGGGCAGCAGCAACAGGCGCCGCCGCCGCCGCTCAACTACGGCATGGATCCCAGCTCGCCCTACATGGTGGACGGCATGATGCGCCTCAACGCGCGCGGCTCCGTCTTCCCACAGGGCAATGGCAGCAGCAACAAGACACAGCAGCAACAGCAGCAGCAACAACAACAGCAGCCGTCAAGTGTTGCTGTTGGTGCTGGCAATCAGGTGCCCAGCGGCAATCAGCAGCCCAATCTGTTTGGACACCAGGGCAGGCAGGGGCAGGTGCGCGGTGGTGCAGGTGGAGCTGGCAATGTGGCACAACAGCAACGCTGGTACGGCGGCGCCTTGGAGTATCCGGCGTACAGCGGACGTGATATGCTGCATCTGGAGAACGGTGCCGGCCTGGCTGGCCTCAGCTCACCATCTGCCATGTCACCCAACCATGATGACATACGCAAGATGCCGCGTCCCATTGGCACCGAGCGCGCCGCCTCCTGGAAGTACAACAACTTCAATGTGGCAGCCTCCGCGCTCAGCATGGACGACACCCTGGGCAGCGGGCTGCCACCGTGGGCGCATGAGCCCAAGGCGCAGCCACCGGGCCTCCAACAGCAGGCGCCACAGCCGCCCAACTGGCTCAAGCAGCAGCAGCAGCAGCAACAACAGCAGCAGCAGCAGCACTACAGGCCCTACAACAACGGACCCTATCCACAGCAGCACGAACCAATGAATGTGAGTAGCCCATAAGTAGCCATGATCTGTATGCTTCATCTGTATTTATATCCTATGCCCCACCTTGGTGAGTCGTTGAAATGATTGAAAAATTATTCATATGATGTGCGACTCCAAAAAGATCAGAAAATGGGTCGATAATGACTCGTAAATGTTTTCAAAATATGCCTAATGAAATAACTATAAACAGGGTATAAATATATGGACGGGGCAGATCAGTGGAACGGGGGCTACAGTCGGACGTAACCGACTGTAGCAGACCCTTTACTTTACTATTACTACTACTATATGAACATACAAACACAATAAGAGGCACACACACTGAGCTACCCGCATTTGCAAGGCACACCACCCCCCCTCTGCCTAGTGCGGCAAATTGTCTGTGGCATAAGTTCGCTGTTTCTTATCCGATCGAAACAAAATTCACAGCGTCGATAGAGAATGTCGTAAACTAGTTAATTCCCAAATTACAAATCAATAGCTTTAAAACTGTGGCTACAGCAGCTTTTTGCGGTTTACGGGGGAAGGGGGGGAGGTATCCAAAATCTAAAACAAACTCGTGCTGCTTACTGAATAGGGGAACCTAAATACCGAATATGGTGTTTCTAGCTCTTATAGTTGCTGAGATCTAGGTGTTCATACAGACGGACAGACAGACGGACAGACAGACGGACATGGCTATATCGACTCGTCTTGTCGTCCTGATCAAGAATATTTATACTTTATGGGGTCTGCCACGCCTCCTTCTGGGTGTTACACACATTTCCCCTTTGCACTAAACTAATAGACCCTTTTTACTTTTATAAAGTAAAGGGTATAAAAAAGAACATCTATAGAAAATGTATCGTTCAGGTGACTGGACCAAAACGAGCCAAATTCGATAAAAATTTGATTTGAAAATCATCGGAGTTCGATTAATTCTGTCTGTCCGTCTGTATAAACGCTGAGATCTCTGGAACTATAAAATATGGAGCAGCCATTTTTTGTATGCAGGTTGGTGGGTGTTATACGCAGATCAAGTTTATTTGAGATGTTATATGTCACGCCCCCTATACGCCCCGATCAATAAAAACCGTATAACAAGCGTAATATTGCACATAGAAGGCTGTTATTCAGAATATATGCGCTCTACTATTATCTTTATCTATTTTGAAAAGCGCTTTGAAATTGGTTAAAAAATACAGAAGATATTAACGCAACAATATCGCAGTCTTTGCCTCGCTCTCAAACTGACACACATAACAAAGTGAGAGTATAGGGTACATTGTATTCTACAGTCCTACTGATATGATTTTTATTAAAATGTTTCTCCTACGCCGCTTTAGATGCCAATGGATTATCACAGCATGCAACAGGCGCCGCCACCGCCGCCGCTGCAGCAACAGCAGCAGCAGCATCACAGTCTGATGCCTCCTTCGTACAGTTTTCAGCACTTTGTGGGCGGACACGGGGCGGCGGACGTGCCGGGACATCTTGACAAGATGGAGGTCGTCTGGGATCACCACGAGAAGCACGTGAGTTGCCACAATGCCACTAATCCCCCCTTAGCCAGACGTAACTCGGGGCTTTACTTGCAGCAGCCATGGGCCAATTACACCACTAACTGGTCCAACTGATGCAGCAGCTCCATGGGGCAGCAACAGCTGCAGGAAGCAGGAGAGGGAGAAGCGGAAGGCGAAGCTGTTGCAGTTGCAG
This sequence comes from Hypselothyrea guttata, assembly GCA_035045125.1. Classification (NCBI taxonomy): domain Eukaryota; kingdom Metazoa; phylum Arthropoda; class Insecta; order Diptera; family Drosophilidae; genus Hypselothyrea; species Hypselothyrea guttata. The sequence continues at coordinate 39,769 of JAWNNJ010001405.1, forward strand.
CTGGAAATGATGAATGGTGGCAGGCAGCTTGGTTTGCAGCTGAAACAACAACAACGAGCGGTTTAGGGGAGGGGACAACGGAGGGGAGTTAAATGGGCCGAGCCACAACACACCACAAATTCTTGTAAATTGCCAATTAATTATTATTTTTGATTGTATGCGGCTGCACACACACACACACATACACAACTCACACACAACTCACACACACACACACACACCAGCAGAAGAAGAAGATAAAATATTGGCCCTTGCTCACATAATTTAATTTTAAGTTGGCTAATTCAAATGAATTGTTATTTAGGACTTTGGTTAAGACTCGAAAAGCAACTGAATAAGCTATCTAGAAACAGATCAATAGATCAACAGATCAACAGATCATGGAAACTATACCTATCATTATCATTTGTAAAATGTTTACTTTAAAACCCAATTTGCTGTTCTGGAATGGAGAATTGTCCAATTTATGTTAAATTTGTTAAACCGCTGAGAGTTTGAAATAGTTAATTTGTAAGCGCTTAAACATGTCGCTCGGTCGCTCGCTCGCATTAAAGTGAAATTGAAGGAAAGAAAAAGCAAAAGCACACAAACTGAAGGAAAGTTGAAAGAAATTAGCGAAAGCTAAACTTGCAGAATACACATACTATAATATATAATATATATTCATATTTAAATCTACTTAATAAACCAAACAATGAAGCAAAAATTATAGATGCGTGCGTATTACACTATGACTGCCTTTACTCCGGACGGAATCCGACCCAAAAGTCGAAGAAATTACTTCACTAAACCAGGCTTAAACACAAACTGACGGCGATATCTGCAGATTTACAGATTTAGCCAAGGATTAACAGCAGAGACAGTTGAGTATTTAGTTTGATTTCGATATCTGAATATTTTTAACTGGTTTTCGAGTTGTGCAACAGCTGAGAGAGTTGGGAGTATACAAAACAAAAAAAAACGTAGCTAGTAGAAATTTGATGAATTTGCTTAAATCTAAACTTAATAAAAACGCGAAACCGAAGCGAAAGAAGAGAGTCCGCATAGACAGACAGAGACAGCAGCAAGATGTTTTAATACTATTCCATTTAGGAAACTAAAAATCAAACGAAAATAAAACCAAACAAAAAACTAAAAAATATATAAACCCTTTCAAATGGTATCTTAAGGAGCGGCTTGCCAAGTTTTAAATGCTTAATCGACACACGATGCGACTTAGACATAGAGGCACAACAAATACATAGAGCATAAAGCATAGATCAGGTGTTTTCCCTATATATACCTACGCTACAGATACAGATACAGATACAGATAAAGATACAAATACAAATACAAAATACATAGCAGTTGCATGACGAAATGATGTAAAAACAAACACTTGATGTAACTAGGAAGATGTAGAGCATTGATTGCTTTGTAAAATGACGAAACCGATATAACAAACATCATAATACAATGATGAAGATGATAATGATAATGATGAAAACGATGATGATGATGACGATGTAACTTGAACAGCGTTAAAGCATAACCTAACTTTAAGAAGAACACGATGTACTTTTTTTTTGCCTGTTTGGTTTGTTTGTTTCAAACATTGTTTTAGCTGCAAGCAAATTATGTAATGACAAGAGATGCGTTAAAAAATTCTTTGAAAAACGTCACACACACACACACACACACATGCCGGACGGATCATATTATATGCTGCTTTAGCAGAAGTATATAATATACAAAAAAAACAAAACAAAAATTGATTAAACAAAATGAAAGCAGCCGTTATTAAGCTGTTGATGCAAATGATAACGGACGATGCATATGAAATATATAGATTTTTTTTCAATGCAAGAAAAGATTAAGAAAAATTCATAGATTTATTAATTTAAAAATTAAATTACACAAAACAAAAAGAAAACAAAACGAAAAAAAAATGAAAACGCACTTCAAGCAGTGAAGGCAACAAATTAAAAATAAAACAAAAAACCGAAAACAAAAGCAAAAATGAGAAAGGAAAGAAACTACATACATATATTATGATATACATACATACTATACGGATTATTATTACTCTTATAATTATTATTATTGTATTGAAGGAAAAATATAAGAACATTAAACAGCATAAATAAAAACAAAACACAGCTTGTGTTTTATTCAAACTGCCCAGCGTTATCAAATCCGATTTGTTCCGTCAAGTTTGGATCTTTTGAAAAGCATTCACTTGAATTAAAATACTATCTGTTTATCTAGCACTGTCAATTATACATCTATTGAACTTGGCAGATTGTACAATCGTAATATAACCGTTGAAAACCAAGTGGTATCAAGCTGTTTAAGTTGTAGTCTAAAAACATAGGTTGTCTAGAGGACACGAGGGTTTAATAAGCATATGAAAGTTGTACATATAACCAGAAAGGGTTCTTCTAACGAGAGTTCGGCCAACGAGAGTTTTACCAACGAGAGTTGTACCAGCAAAAGTTCGGCAAGCGAGAGATTCGGCAAGCGCGAGTGCAACGAGTGTTCGGCCAGTAAGAGTTGGGCAAGCAAGAGTTGGACCAGTAAGAGTTGGGCCTGCGAAAGTTGGCCAGGCGAGAATTCGGCCAGAGAGTATTCGGCTAGCGAGTGTTCGGACAGTGAATGTTAGGCCATCAAGTTTCGGCCTGTCAGAGTTGGACCAGTAAGAGTTGGGCCGGTAAGAGTTGAAGCAGCAATAGTCTTGTTATTTTTACGCGTATTTTTTTAGTTTTATTGATTTGGGGCGTAAAGAGGGCATGGCAGGCAAAATTTGAAATAAACTTGATATGCGTATTGAAATAACAATCAACAGAAATTATTAAGACCAGTGAAAATACATACATACATACCTCAGGCGTTTCATCGGCGCACAGGAAATCCTCGTGGTATGCTCGCAATTTTTACGTCCATTTGTATAGCTGGCTAAACATAACACTTTTTATTCTTCACACCGCACAAACGATTTGCAGGTTCACAGATGACGCATCTTGACGGTTTCGGTCGCATCAAACTCCGTAGCAATAACCTTCGTCGTTGCCACACTCCGGATAACGGGCAAACTCATCCGCGTTGTTGTCACAATTGTCATAGCAGATATCCACAAACTCTGGGCATTTGCTGCCGACAAAGGACTACGAAATTATAATAAATAAATAATATTTATTCCAATAAGCCGACTTGCCACTAAAGCACACACAACGCGTCTTAACCACACAACAGCAGACGATGCACTGCCGTAGCCGTATTTTTAGTGCTTGCAGAGTGTGCCATCTCGTCAGTGAGAAAGATCACGCCACCCACAACTGAGATTAGAGAGCTTATCGCTCTTATTTGCTCTTGCAAGCTCTTGCTAATTGTGTGTGTGTGTGTGTGTGTGTGTGTATAAAAGAGATTGCAGATATGCAGATATTAAGAGAGTAAGAGTTGTGGAGTGATTTAAATGTTGAAACCGCCTAGGATAATCTTAGATGATTGAAAAGTTGATGAGAGCAGCATCTGCTGTTTTTGGGTGATTCAATACGACCAAATGTTGGCTGCCACGCCCCTTTTACGCCCAAAATCATCAAGTCACTAGCAACGTGATTGGTATTGCCATCCCTATCTCCGTTCGTTCATCAAGAATTGAACTATAAAACGAAATTCTTCAACTTATGCACGAAGAACAACTTTAGATTTTTATTATACCCTGTGCCCATTTGAAAAATGGGAAAAACAGGGTTAATAACTGTCAGAATGTATGTAACAGGCAGAAGGAGGCGTGGCAGACCCCACAAACTATGTATATATATTCTTGATTAGGATGACGAGCTGAGTCGATATAGCCCTGTCTGTCTATCTGTCCGTCCGTCCGTATGAACGCTGAGATTTTGGAAACTACAAAAGCTAGAGCAGCCATCTTGATTGCTATCAGTAGATGTATTCAATACGCAGATCAAGTTTATTTCAAATCGTTGATGCCACGCCCCCTTTACGCCCTAAAATCAATAATACTCACACAACCTCGTGTTTTTTTAACATACAAAGTTGAATAACAAGCGTAATATTAAACATAGAATGTTGTTATTAGGAACATAAGTTCTCTTATATTATATTTAACTATCCTGAAACACGCATTGAAATCGGTTAAGAAACACAGGAGATATGTGCTTCACAATAGTTGAACTTATAAGTTAAAAAACAAGCGTAATATTGAACATAGATTGTGGTTATTGTTGAATATATACTCTCTAATATTAAATTTAACTGTCCTGAGAAGCGCATTGAAATCGGTTAAAAAACAAAGGAGATATAAGCGCCGTAATACTGCATGCACACGCCGTTGCAGCTCAGCAGCCTTACGCTTGGAATAGTGTGCGAGAGGGATGATACCAAGCTCGCTGCTGGGCAATTGTGCGATTGTGAGAACATTTGAACATACAAAGTTAAACAGCAAGCGTAATATTGAACATAGAATGTTGTTATTCGGAACATAAGCTCTCTTCTATTATAATTAACTATCTTGAAAAGCGCATTGAAATCGGTTAATAAACACAAAAGATATAAACGAAACGAAGCGCGCCCATACCATTCTTTATAAATAAATAAAATTATATTTAAAATATTTTTTTTTATTTAGTGTTAGCTTTATTGTGACTTGAGACATGCACATAAATCCATTCGATGGCTTCGCTTCACGGCTCAAACGAATGGCTCGATGGTGAACTCCAGCACAGAGCAGGGCGTGGTCAGCTCAAAGGCCTGCAGCACGCTGGGATGCAGCACTCCGATCTTGCCAATAACGGCCGTGTTGTACATGACATTGGCGCAACGACCCGGAAAGTAGCTGGGATCTGTGTGGAATATAAAATATCTATTAAGTATGCACAATTCATTCTAGTTTTGTGGGTTCAAACCTTCAGTTGCCTGCAGATGGTAGCCGTTGTCGGCATTGCCCGTTTTCCAGGGCACCGCCAGCAGCTGCATGACGCGATCCAGCAGTCCATGCACCACCTCAAATCCGGCGGTTTTGTTGCAATTCACGGCGCAGAGGCGTCTTTCGTTGCGGGCACCGACCTCGGAGTTTTCGGCGGTCAGCACCACGTCGCTGATCTCGAACAGTTTGAGGGGCAGCGGCATCTTGCGGTTCGCCACCAGGGTCTTGAGCAGGCCCGACACCAGTGTGGTGCGCACCACCTGAAACTCCAAGGTCTTGGGATTGCCAATGTGTACGGCCGGAAGGGCCTCAATGTCCTTGTTCAGCTTACGGGCAATATCATCGCGTGAGCAGAGCGTGAAGGTCAAGGCTTCAGTGAATCCCGCCTGGGCCACCTGTTCCCGCAGCTGTTCGGTTAGTTTGTTGAGCGGGAATTGCTTGGCGATTTGCATGAAAGCTGGCAGGGATTTCCTGATGTTGTTGTAGCCAAATGCAATCGCAATGTCCTCGTAGATGTCGCAGGCGTGTATGACATCGTGCCGTGTGGGCGGTATCTTCACGGTCAGCATGTTCCCGTCCTTCGCCTCGACCTTGGCCTCCAGATACATGCGCGTCAGCATATCCGCCAGCTTGGAGGCGGGCTCATCGATGCCAATGTACGCATTGGCCTTCTGCACGGACACCTGCTCCTCGCGCACGGCCAGCTCCGGATAGGCGACGGTGGTGCCATCGGTTTGCACCACATCACACGGCTCCACGGTGAACTTCTGGGCGCAGTGCTCCGAGAAGAGGCACACGATGGTGTCCAGCACTATTTTGGCCTTGGTCAGGTCCGTGGCAGTGCATTCGATGAACACATTCTTGGTCTTCAGCGATATCTTCGAGTGATCCCCATTGATGATGGGCGGCAGCGACAGCACCACACGCTTGGCATCGTAGATAACCGGATACACCGGCGAGTCCCTGATGATGGGCAAGTATTGCTTGAGCTGGGCATGTGTGGCATAGAAGTCCATCAGCTGAACGCCGTTCAGCGCCTGCGTCTGATTCAGCGGCACAAATTTGATTTGTTCCGGTGGCAGCGCCTCATAGCTGAAGGGTCCCTGAATCGTGTCCAAGTCGTGGGTGCCAATGGCAACCAGCGTGCGCTTGCGGCAAATATTCTGATGCAGCTTGTCCTGCAGATCGATGAAGCTGTTGTACGAGTCCTGCGTGAAGCTGATGTTGCGCAGCACGGCAGCCACAGCAAAGGGCCGGATCTCTGCCGTTGAGGGAGCTATCTTCAGCACTTGACGCTGCTTCGGCTCCACAAACTCAAACTTGGGCGGTTTCACTCTACAAAAAATTAATAACTGATGTAGTCTGTGGTGTGAGCTGAAGCTGCTGCTACTTACTGGCCCTGGAACACTTTGAGACCCGTGACCAGGCCCTCCAGACACAGCAAATCGTAGCGGTTGGCGGGAATGTCGATCCTGTAGATGATCTCCTCGCTGGCATTCGCTGCGGCTGCCACATCTCCCTGCTCTTTGGTTAACATCTGCTTCTCTGTAGTCTGCAAAATTCAAAAATCAAATAGTTAATCAGTAAGGACGGAGCTACAGTCGGACGTAACCGGCTGTAGGAGACCCTGTACTTTGTATTTTCTTCACTGTTTCTGATCCAATCGTAATGAAATATACAGCATCGATGGAGATCATCATAGACTACGTACATGCCATATCATTAATCTTTAGCTTTGAGGAGTTAATCTGATTGCTGAATAGGAGAACCTGAATACCAAAAAATGGTATTTCTAGTTCTTATACTTTGCAAGATCTAGGTGGCTGCTCTGTATGCTCTATCTTCGCTGTTTCTTTTCTGTTGTTAATAGTATTCTTTGCATTGATAGATAATGCCATGGGCTGCGTACATACCATATCCCAAGTCTGTAGCTTTTAAACTTTAAACTTTCTCCTCATATTTCTAAGCCAAATTTGATTCATGGTATGTATTTTATTCATTGTGAGCGGAAGAGGCGTGTCATCCAATATTTGAAATAAACTTGATCTGCGTATGGTATTTATCTACTCTACCTGCCAAATGAGCTCTAGCTCTTATAGTTTTCGAAATCGACGTGCATATAAATGGACAGACAGATATGGCTATATCGACATAGCTTGTCGACCTGATCTAGAATATATAAACCTTGTAGAGTCTGCCACGCCTCGTTCTGCATGTTACACACATTCGCCAAAAGCTATTAACCCTGTTGTTACCCCTTTTACAATGGAAAGAGGGTATAGAACTGCACTCTTGTTGGCATTCCAGAATGCTCCTTGCTTACCACTTCATCCAGCTCCAGGCCGAAGGCGAAGCACAGCTCCTGGAACTGGTCATCGGCTGTAAAAAAGGGAAAGGGGTAAACATTGGATTCATGCGGTTCCACGTGGACTGGCGCCGGCTGCACTTACTGTACTTCTTGCCGAGGGCGTCGAAGAGCAGATCGCGCTTAACTCCAATTGTTGGCATTGTGATGGTTATTTAGGGTGCTGGAACGTACTTGAGGTGTGCTTAAAATCAATTTTTTATTAAGAAATATTTAAAATATTGTTTGTTGTTGCTGGACAACAGTGTGCACACACCGCAAGCAAATTGGCACTGTTATTGGAACTGTTACTTAACAGCACAGCCCCAGTTGCCACAGTGCTGTTGACGTTTGGCACCAAAACTGATGTTTTAAACAGAATAAAATAAATTATTTACGTATAACTGTTAAAAGTTATGCTGGTTCATTCTAACGAAATTTGTTCTCTTTTATTGGTTTTTGATTGTTCTATATAAAACGTGGAGTGTTATAGAGACGTAGGTTAAGCGCCAAAGCAAGGTTTATAATCAAGTCAGTCAGTTACTCAGTCCGTACACAGAACTTTATATATTTAGATTTTATCTCACATATTTCATAATATATGTATGGTAAAACATTTATTTTAAACTTTGTATAAATTGTTGACAGTTTTTCAAAAGATTACAGTTTTAGATCAGATGTTATCTTATACATATATTTCATTATGTATGTATGGTAAATATAGAACATTTAGTTAAAACTTCATATGAATAATTCTTTTATTTTGAAAGTCCATATAATTATCAGATTTTTAATAAACGTATTTTATTAAGATAATTATCAGATATCTTCACAACTATAGTATATGTATGAATTGTATAAATTGTATTTTAGTCGACAGTTTCCCAAAAGATTGGAGTTTCAGATGGAGTTGGGCAGCTGGCAGGCACGGACGGCCACAAGTTGCAGCAGAACGAATATGGGGGAGAAGACCTCGCTGTACTCGAGGCCCGTTTTGCCGGACAGTTTGAGGCACAGCAGGTACTTGAAGATGGCAATGAGCACTAGGAAGTAGGTGCTCCACATGAAGCGATGCAGAGCCTTGCGCTTGTTGTCCGAGTCCAGGTACATGCGAATGCAGACGATGACGCAGAAGTAGGCGTTACAGATGTCGGCAAAGTAGAGCGGGCTGAAGATGTTGAACCAATCGGACATGAAATCGGGGAATACGAGGTCAAAGGTGCCATCCAGCCTGAAGGTGAGCAGCAGGAGGAACATCAGCAGGCCGAGCAGGTTGACGAATATTTCAAATTCCGTCAGTCCCAGCCAGCGCACCAGCTCCAATAACTGAAACATGCTTCTGGACTTGGGATTAGTACTGCTTGTTGGACTGCTGTTGTTGTTTTTGTTTGTAGTTTCCCTTACGGGACGTTTGTGGCTTCGGGTGTTTCTTTTGCTCGCTTTCGGTGGCAGGCAAGTTGGCTACAATCGGCAGCTTGGGAATCACAATGTCGAATAGGCTGCGATTGTAGACCTTGATGTGCAGCGCCGAGTTGTTGCGCTTCCTGAAGCTCAGGTCGTCGTCATCGCAAAGCGGATGCAGTTCGTCCACCAACTTGATCGTCGATGAGTTTATTTCGTAGCTGAGTGCGCCCTCGGAGTTCTGTATGAGTTGCAGTGCCAGGTTCAGGCCACGTGTGATCGCAAATCCCATGCAGTGCAGATAGATTTCCTTGGCCCCCGAGTTGAGCAGATCCTCACATCGCTTCTGCTGCGCCTGTCGAACAAAACAAATGCTGATTATTTATTTCAAATAGCTGCGCTGTGGCACCTTGAAGTGTGTCCGGCTGGTTATATAGATGTTGTGCCTGTCGCTGTCCCCACGCGCTGGAAACTTGCGCACCACTCGGTGGCTCTGCTGCTGCTTCTGCTGGTGGTTTCTGTTGTTCCTTGGCTTTGCCCCGCGCTCGGTTGAATTGCTGTCCATCATCAGTTTAACGAAATAAGTTTCCAACCTTTCATACTGTGTTCACGTTTATCACACTTTTAATTTGTTGGATTTTACTCTGCAATATTGCAATATTTATGCTATCGATAGAGAATTGATGGATCACATATCGACAAGGTTTTTGCGCTTATCGATATGGATATCGATGAACATATTTCTTTGTTTTTATGCACAAATTGAAAAAGGAATTTAAATAATCGTTAATTATTCAAAATATCGCTATTTTTTTTTTTTAAATGTTAATAATCTAATGTTTAAAAATATTTCTGTTTCAACTGAAATATATATTGCAAAAAGTAAATAGTTAAAAAAATGTTTGAAAATATTGCTTTTATTTTAGAAAATGTAATAAAAACCTAGTTGATGAATTTAAATAATATGTTTGATTATTGAGGCTTGTGTCAAAGTAACAGCATGGAGTTATTTCAACAGAGTTATGTTATGTTAAAACAACTCTACCGATAGTTGGATGTAGTTGTTCCTGGCATGTTATCGGTATTAACAGTGCGATAGACATTTTACATTTATGTTAACTATCCATGTGTTATGCAAGTATTGTTATTATTTCTCAATTTCGTATAAAATTGAATGAAAATCTTCAATAACTGCAGCAGATTAACCAAAAATCAACCATGGAAAAACTAGTCTGTTCTAGCATGAGAATCATGCAGTTGCAGGTAACTTTATAACGCCGCCAACTGCAGTCTTCAGCTTGCCTAACAAATTGCACTTTCAAATGCCGCAGGTGGCAAGAGGGAGCGTGACAGGAATGCTGCTGCCGGGTGTGCAGAACATGCTGCAAGTGCAGCAGGTGCGGCACCGCCAGACCAAGCACTGGAAGCCCGAGTTCAAACGCCTGCGCAAGCAGAAGTTCATTAAGATCGACCTGCCCAATTTGCGCGAGAAGCCGGAAGACATTAGCAAGGAGGAGATGCGCAGTCGGATGAAGGAACGGGGCGTGCTGCCGCCACGTCCCTGGATGGAGCGTCCGTTTCATATCAGTTGCACCGGCGGCATCTTTGAGGCGTACGTGCCACCAGAGGGCGATGGCAAGAAGTCCATTATATCCACGTCCGGCGCCAAGCAGAAGCTGGAGTTTCTGGAGAAGAAATCCAAGAGTCTGATGGCCGTACGGAAAATCCGTTCGTACGAGGAGAACTTCAGCAGCGACGACTTCGGAGCCCAGGCGCAAGAGATCTATATAGCAGCGCACACCGAAATGGCAGCCAAGAACAAATATCAAATACGCGAATTTGTAAGCGAACGTTGCTATCCGGAGATGATGCACAATGTGAAGGACAAGACGATACACTGGCGCTTCCTGCAGTCGTTGGAGCCCCCCCGTGTTGTGCACGCCCGTGTCACAGAGGTGATCACCAAGGAGAACCAGTTCGCCCAGGTCACGGTGCGCTTCCACACACAACAAATGCTGGCCATCTATGATCGCTTCGGCCGCCTGATGCACGGCAGCGAAATCCTCACCAAGGACGTGCTGGAGTACGTTGTCTTCGAGAAGCACATCTCCAACGAGTACGGCAAGTGGCGCCTGCACGACAAGATCATTCCCGACTGGCTGCCGCCCAAGCAACCAGCACCCATCACCTACCGCATAACCGACGAACCTCTCGAAGAAGCCGCCGAGGAGCTCCCAAAGCAATTGGAATCCGGCACAGAAGAGCAAAAGGAGCAAACTCTGGTAGCGACTTCTGCCCAACAGACCGAACAGACGCCCAAGCCAACATTGGCCATTTGATTGTACTTTTTATGGGCCGCCTGGCGGCTCAGAAACCATAGAGTTAATGTTGTACAATAATTTCATTCATACATGCGCATATTTATACGAATTTTTCTTTTGTTTTTATTATTTGTCATCATTCTCAAAGTCTTGCATATAGTATCTGTGGCTCGGATCCATGCAGAAGCCCGTGCACTGACTCCTTGTATCGAAGCGGTTCTGATTGCCGCCACACGAGCTATAGACAAACCTGAGGCACTGATCCTTGACAAAGTCGTAATACCATTTCATCAGCTTGCCAGCACAGGGGCCGTAGGCAGACGGCATTGTGCATATTACTGCAGTGAACACTTAAGATATAAATGTATTTATTAATAATCTTAGGCTTACCCTTGCGCAGCTTGGTCTCTTTGTCTAGTTGCACAGCAGCTACGAGACTTAGCATCAGGCATAATAAGACAAACTGAATTAGACTCATTCTAGTCTTGGGCGATTGAAGTTACTAATGACAGTTACTAGTGCGACGGCCCTTTAAATAAGAATTAGGCTACCCTAATTATAGTGTTAATAAGTTCGTTTAATGACAAGCTGCGCAGGCAGTTTATAATTATTATAAACAACGGGGTGTAATTTTAAGGTCTGTTCAGCTGAAGGCCTCTTTTTATACCCTGTACCCATTGAAAATGGGAAAAACAAGGTTAATAACTTTGTGCAAATGTATGTAACAGGCAGAAGGAGGCGTGGCAGATCCCGCAAACTATATATATTCTTGATCAGGAAGACGAGCCGAGTCGATTGAGCCCTGTCTGTCTGTCTGTCTGGCCGTCTGTATGAACGCGTCGATTTCGGAAACTACAAAAGCTAGATCTGCCATGTAGGTAGATAAATAACGTACGCAGATCAAGTTTATTTCAAATCTTGGATGCCACGCCCCTGCCGCCCACAATGAATAAAATAAAATACATTCGCCTATTTAAGAGACACTAAGCTATTTACATAAATTCTGTTTTCAGTAGTTGGTAGGTCTATATCATACGCAGATGAGGCTTTTTTGAAATTGTTGATGCCACGCCCCTTTTACGCCCCAATCGAAAAAAAACTAATAACAAGCGTAATATTAAACATAGAATGTTGTTATTATATATTATATATTCTATATACTATTATATATTCTCATATTATATACTCTCTTTCATTATATTTAACTATCCTGAAAAGCGCATTGAAATCGGTTGATAAACACAGGAGTTATTAGCGAAACAATATTGCAGGCGGCAACTCGCTGCCTCTAGCAGCGTGGCCGTTAAAGCTGGCGCACATAACAAAGTAAGAAGAAGAAGAATTGCTGCTACGTTTTGTATGGCATTTAAAATAAAGGGTACAGGGTATTCTACAGTTGGGCCTGTCCGACTGATCTGCCCCGTCCAAATATTTTTAATTGGGCTCCTTTCCCAGCAGATTTCAGTTGGCTCTACTTTAATAACTAATAAATAATAAGGTCTGTTACTGCCGTTTTTAATTTCGTTGTAGTTAATGCTAAACTGGAGCTGTTTCTTTGATCTTTAATCTGTTTGTAGGTCTGCTATAACTAATTAAGTAAGTTGTACTAAAAGAAAACAAATATAATAACTGCATATATGTACGTATTCATGGTTTTATTTATAGGGTATGTTTAGCATATTTTAAGATTAAAACTTAGCGTAGCTAATTAGAATTTACAGACGATCACTGCTCCAGGGCGCACATACAACTCTGATTTACGATACATGATTACGATTATGTTGTACGTTAGTTCGTCATGGATCCTTTGAAATTGGTTAATAAATAAGTAGTACAGGGAGTCTTAGGCCGATAGATATAATCTAGCATACATATTTATGTACAATGACCCAAAGGTCGCAGCAAAGCTCAAACAAAGCTGCTGCTCGGCTCATCCAGGTAGGCACAGCGCGTGCTCGTCTGCTCCAGCGTCTTGCGTCCATTGTCCAGCGTTAGTTTGCCGGTGTAGGAAATGCCTGCGCTGGGCTTTGTTGTGGGCGACGTGGATGCCGTTGCGTGCTGCTTGGCAGGTGAGAACTTGTTGCTGTAGTTGCCGTTGGGCGGCGCATTGGCCACGCCCCAGTTCGATGGCTTGATGGGCAATACTTTGGGCTTGGGCGGCAGCGGAGGCGGCGCCTTGGCCAATTCGTGCAAATCCTGCGATTCGGTGGACGCAGCCGGATTAGTTATGTCAGTCTCTTGTTCCTGGTCCACCTTCATGGGTGATGCGCTCGCTGTCGCCGCCTGCTGCAGGCTGCGCGTGATGGACAGCCGGGGCGCTGGCTGTGGCGGATCCGTGGGGCTGTTCACCTTGTTCACGGGACTCAAATTGGCGCGCACCTTGCGCAACTTGGAGGCGGCCGCACTGAGATTCTCCTTGTTCTTCAGAAAGTCGGGCAGATCAAAGTTGATCTCTGTGCCGCGCTGATCCTCCAGACGCGCCAATTGCGCACGCTTCAGGCCCTCGAGTAGCTCATCTGCAAACAAACGAATCAAATGAGCTCCAAGTGAGCTGAGAAAGGCAGTTCGGGCTTACCCTGGGTCTCGGCTACTCGCTCTGTGGACTGCAGCTTGACGCCCGCCTTCAGCTTGGCTATGATGGGCTTCTTGGGATCCACGCAGGTGCCGCTGGGCAGCAGCTCCTCGGAGTGTTGGCTGCTGCTGGACTTCTTCTTGAGCTTGGGCAGCTTGCTGCCTGGAATGTTGTCCCTCTGCAGACGCCGTATGCGATCGAACACCGAGGATGAGCACTCGGAGGGCGCATCGTTGGACTTCATGGAGCACAGGTCGCTGGGCTTTTGTTGTGCCGCCCCTGCGCCTGCGCATGCGCCTGCCGCTGCCGCAGCTTCCGCTTTGCTCTGTAGCATTTCGTTGAACATCTTGTTGGTCAGCTCGTCCAGCTGGCCCTGCGAGGCGTCCGTGCCGGACAGCGGGCACGTGGGCAGAGGTTTCATTGGTTTGCTATGCTTCGGCGGCATGCTACTGCCGCCGCTCAGCTGAAAATCCGAACTGAGCAGAACGATTTGAAGGCGCTGACCGTCGGCGACGGTGACGGGCTGCATCAGATCCACTGGCGCCTGGGTATCGCGCACCAGCACCTGGACGCGCTCCATTTGATAGTTGTATTTGTTCAGTATGGGCCTGATCACCTCGTGCAGCTGCTTCTTCGGCTTGCTCTTGACCGATATGACCTTCGGATCCGGCAGATCCAGCTTGAACGCCACACGCCGCTCTATGATCACCTCCTTGCCCGCCAGCAGCTGCGATGACTGCAGCGTATCTATGGACTTGGTGCTGCCCTGGAACACCACATCGTAGTAGGGATAGACCAGGTTACGCTTCTCCAGCAGACGCTCCACCAGCTGCGCCACAGTCTGTCCCGGACTTATCTGCACTATGGTGGTGGCTCCATCCGACAGTATGACGCGGCACAAGGAGCAGACGCTTTCCGAGCTGACGCCCTGTGCCTGGTTCTGGCCAACGGCGCCCGCATCAAACGACGACAAGGAGGAGCGCGAACTGTGCAAATCACTCAGGGAATTCTGCACCGAACCGCCGCCAGTGAGCAGCGCCAGTAACGCTGGTGGGGCTGGCGGTGCAGCAGCCGGAGCTGGCATCAAGCTATGTTGCAGATCAGCCATGATCTCGTGGGGATCACGGGATTTGCTGCGCGTTTTCCTGTGCCAGGGCAGCAGGCTCTTACGTCTGCGATCCTCTGCGTTGCTGGCCGACTTCTTGAGCTGCGTATGGGGATTGGAAAGGTTAATGAAACCCTGCTTAAGCTGCAGTCTCTTTGGAGCTTACCTTTGGTGAGGCTGTTATGTGAAAATTTGTCTTCAGCAGCTCATCCAAGTCCGCGCCAGTGAAGGGCAGTGGCTGATGCTTCTGTTCCGCCTCCACGCAGCTTTTGTACAGATCGCTGCGTATGAAGCGCTGATAACTGTCGAACTTCATCAGATTGAAGATTTGCTTCTGTGCGGGCGCAAAGATGTCCAAGGCACCGCTGCCCAGCTTCTCATCGCTCAGATTGCGCGCCTGCGAGTCCACATTGACGGGATCGCTGCTGCTGTTGGACAAGTGCTTGCCAAAGATTTCACGCGCACGCGCTACGCGATCCTCCTCCGACTCCAGGAATCTGTACCGCTCACAGGCAGTCCAAAAGTATATATTCTCCGCAGAGAACTCCTTCTTGAGAAACTCCGCAAAGGTCTGCATACCAGCCGCATCCTGCAGCATACGCTCAAAGGATGCACCCCAGCTGCCGGGTCCGGAGTTCTCGGGCTGTGCCAGCTCCTGCGTGGACTCGAACTTGGCTGTAACCATGACGGTCGAGGGTGGCGCCGGTGTGGTCAGTATCTCCGGCACCTGGAACAAGGTCAACTGTTGGGATGGCGGCGATGACTTCTTGATCTCGTCCAGCATGAGCGTCTTGATGAACACATCGTGGTCGGAGGCGTTCATCGAGAGAGAGCGACGCAAGGGACTGCCGGACGTGGACTTGGCCGACTTGTCGGATTTGGACATGCGGAACGATGATTGACCCCAGGCACGACGAAATGGCGAGGCATTGGAGGGCAGGGCGCGGTTCTGTGAATACAAAGAGAACAAAATGGATTCGTTAGGTTATTTAGTTAAACCAAACAAGCTAATATTACATCTAAAAGAAATGTTGAAGAAATAGAGATGGATCTCTTCCTATATATTATCTTATCTTATTTTATTATTATTTATTATTTTATTTGTTTTTTTTTTAATGTATTTTAATAAGTATAGAATCAGTACAGCAATAGAATGTACTATAACAACACATGTATGTATATGAAATGTAGCCAAACCCCATATCACAAAGCATGAGGACTTAATTGTTATAGATTAACCAAGGGTTTTGGCAAATCCTAGACGTTTGAGTCGCCTTAAAGGGCGAGCAGGTAAAAGCCCTCTGGCAAGTCGGCTGCGGTGGATCAACAATCTGTCACTGTAACGACTTGTATGACGTCCAATCTGATCTTCAATTGTGGTGATTTTTAGATCTCTATGTAACGTGGAGCCACGCACATACCAGGGACAGTTAGTAATTTGTCGCAGTACACGGTTCTGCAATATTTGAACACGCTTGTAATTTGATTTGGCTGCAATTCCCCAAATCTGCACTCCATATAGCCATATCGGTAATATGCAGAACACATAAACCGCCCTTTTGCATCTCAGTGGCAGTGCGCTTTTTTTTTATTTGTTGAATTGAAAAAAATATTAAATACATAACTTAGTTATTTTCTATTGATATTAACAGAATTAAATTAAGTTCTCTTCAGTCCCAGTTCCATTTAACTAAAAATTAAAATCAATTTAAGCTTAGTATATCAGAAAAGATATCAATGTCAATAACGCAGGGACCGAACGGTTATAACTTTTAAAATATAGATTGTAAAGCAAAAGTTATTTGTTAAAATAGCAAACAATTAAATAAGAGCTAATTGAAAATAAAAACAATCCTTTAAATTTATATTGTAGCAATTGAATGCATATATCTTTTGAAGCCACTCTTCCCAGAGGAAGAACCTTTTTAGGGTTTCAACTTTGTTAAACTTATAACTATTATCTACGGTTCCTGGAATACCGTGCTTTACATGTTCTATACACATTACTAATATCTTGAGATAAGATTTTCAATGAACAAAAAATAAACTAATAATTGGTTAAATAGAACCCAGAAGTTTGCGATTTGAGTTCGGTAAATTTATGAACACCCGATTCGATTCAAAGTAAAACAAATTTAGGTTCGATTCCTACCCGGAATGCAGCCCTGCTAGTTATGCATATATATGTATGTGCATATATGTTTATAGATATTGTGGGAAGTTCAAACACCCCGTCAGCTCATTTTCAGGGGCAATTTACAAGTACAAATTGACGGACAAGTGCAATCATTATCACGGCCAAGCCCCAAACAACAGACGCACTCGATAAACTTTTGAACTTTTTTCTTTCTTTTTATATTTTTTGAGAAGTTACAGTTTGTTTACATGTGAGTGTGAGTGTGAGTGTGTGTGTGTGTTTTGTGCATGTGTTTGTGTGTGTGACGCATGCAGTTGCCCGAGCAGTTGGCAACTATTGGTGGCAAGTCTCTCCGCGCCCTCTGCCTCAACTACGCGATGTCTAATTGTGTGAACAAATTGTAAAGAGAGACCTCCATATATGCATGCATGTGTGTGCGGCTTTGTATCTGTGTGCCACTGTGTGTATCTGTGTGCATGTTGTGCTGATGAGTGTCGTTTCTGGGGCTGCCTGATGGACAAACCCAGCGCTGCACTTTGCTGATAATCGTTCTAGGCAAACAAACCCAAAGCTGTTACAGTTATTTATAATTTCTTTTACACTCAGAGAAATATATATTCGGTTTCGGAAAATATATGCAGAAAATCAATCATAAAATATTACATATTTTAATTATTCTTATGACTTATGAAAATTCAGTAAATTGAATATAAAACCTCTACTCTATAAATCAGAAAGATATCGCATGTCAGCTGAGTAATAAGATCTTTTTAAAGTTCTGTATAAAAGGTAGAGGCTAACTCTCCAGCGTTAATTTCTAGCCACTTCCCACAGTTTTTTACAACTGTTTAATGATGCTTTGTTGCGAGTGAAAGAGAGCAAGATTAATGAATGATTCTCTGCTCCGGGACTGGAGTTTCGCATCAGCTATATCAGCTATACTATACACCTATGAATAAACGTATATGTCTGTATGTTTGTTTTGCTTCGTAAGTGAAATTTGAAACACTTCCGGTTGAATACAACTCGTTAGTCAATTTTGATTCCATTCATTTCATTAATAGAAACCAACTGCCGCGGCTCGTGTGAGTTCATAGAAAACAAGATGCGCGATAATAGATGGCAGCTTGATTTGAAATCGAAACGCAAGTCATGCCTGAAACGAGAGCTACCAATTGAATCAGGTTGAATAGCTCTCATACTATATGATATTCTTGTATAAGTAACAGCTAAAATGCTTCATGTTTTGCACAAGCTTCTCAAGATTGCATAACACAATTGATATAATTGTCGTATCTATATTTAGTTTAGTGTTTAAACGAACAATTATAAACACTTGTCTCCAGTTTCGCGTTCATTTAAAGCAATTGAAACTGTCACGATTCCAATAACGAATACCAATTGAGAGCACCTTGATAACAGCAAACTGGGTATGCAATTTAATAATATATATATAGTATATATAATATATTATAACATCTATTATACTATATATAATATACATACATTGTTGAGTCGAAAGCCTAGTTTGCTATTACTCTAAATCTCTATTATTCTGGGATATATATTATTAAATTCGATAAAATTTAAAATATTAAATCCAAACAAAGTTGTTAACTCAGATTTTAATTATTTTCAATGGTTACAATACATATTAAATATTTTATATTAATAAATATAAAATTTTTTATGTTTTTAAATTTTACAATTGTAAGGCGACGTATAATTTGATAACTGAATATGGGAAATTCGGGCTCGACGTCGAGCAATGGGAGATTTTTAATGGACAAATTTTTTTATGGCAGTGGTCAGATAGTACTATTTCGAATAGTGCCAAACTATTCTCATCAGTGACCTTAGAAATGAAAAATGTCAAACTTGTCTGTATATGTGAGTAAGTCGTAAGTCGGGTTCGAACCTTGAACCTGTGGTTAGTGAGGCGAATGCCTTAACCAGAACGCCAGTCCTGTCCGAGCCCAGCCGCCGCTTAACTGCATTCATCAAGAGATCTTCATCTGACTATTTCTAAGACTAGCTGTTTACCCCCAAGCTTTTTTTACCGTCTCCATCTATTGCTCATTTTTGGTGCTTTCATTTTAAACTCAACGGTTTAATCTTAATGAAGGCGAGTTTTAACTAGAGGAAATCTAGAATAAATCAAGTGACAAGTTGACATTTTTCATTTCTAAGGTCACTGATGAGAATAGTTTGGCACTATTCGAAATAGTACTATCTGACCATTGCCATAAATTTTTCCATTAAAAATCTCCCATTGCTCGACGTCGAGCCCGAATTTCCCATATTCAGTTAATAAATATAAAAAATAATAAAATAAATGGCTTGTAACACTTGAAAATTTCATATTTATTTGATAAATATTTCATTATTTTACGGTGGCAAAAGTCTTTGGATTGACGACACATTTATTAAAATTCCATATTCTATAATAAACAAATGTCATTTGTTTTATTTTTCGCTGTGTTTTGTTATCAAATCTTATCAATAGGAGCTGTAATATTGTTTATAAGTACAATATTCCTTAGCAGAATTCTATTTCATGTATTTCTTAATGTTTTGAAGTGTTCAGAGCGTTCGCATTGCTTTTAAAATGCACGCACAAGTGACGCAATAAATTCAATGTGATAAATGCCTTATCATTTGTATATATGTATATGTATATATTTATTTACTATATGGAATGCACAGACAGACAAGCAGAGGAGTATACGCGATATAATACGATAAAAACTGGGTCAAAAAGAGAGCAGAGCACATAACTTCGGACCCCTTTTCCGGGGTCACATTTTGGGAGTGGGGAAAATTTAAAACAAAAATTGTTGAAAGAAGCGCAACAAGTGAATGAAGCTGCAACAGAGTGAGTGTAGAAAGAGACGGCAAGAGAGAAACAAAGAGAGAGAGATAGAGAGAGTGAGCACACATAAATCAACGTTGATTGCCAAACAATGGCATCCAAGAGGGCAAGGGACGGGGCGGGCGGGCAACAAAGTGAACAATGAGGAAACGAGCAATTTGCCAGTAAGTAAAAATAATTAAAATAAATACAAAATACACAAAAAAAGTAATGACAAAACGACGACGCGCTCAATGCGTTACAATTCGCACAAATCAAATGGAAAATTGAAAAATTAGCCAACCAAAACCCCAAGCAGACTATGCAAATTGCCACACACACACACACACACACACACACACACACCTTAACAGGTTGTGCATAATGAAGCAACTGTAAGACGCTGCCACGCCCCGCGCCATAACGCCCACTGGTTCGTCGGCGCTTTCCATGCTTGAGTGGACAGACTGGCGGCTTTTCCGGTGCCATTTGAGGCGGCGGACAGTGGGGCAAGCGCTCCTCCATGCCACTCTAGATTAAAGTCATAATTTGCACCACCGGCGCACCACCGACGAGCGTGTGGAGCCTACAGTCGTGGCTGAAACCGAAGTCATTGCGCTGAGTTTGCATCTCTCTCTCCCTCTGTGTCCCAATCTCCTTCGATGACGACTCGATGCGAAAGCCAACGAAATAGACAAGCCAACAAAGACAAACACACAGCACAACATCAAACAAACAAACAAACAAACAAACAAAATCCCACGACTAAATTAACTACAATGGCTCTAACTCAGCTAGAGTTACGGCTGACTCCACAGAAATACTTGTATATAACTTAATCCGCAGCGTCAAAACAAGTGATAAAGTAAAACATATAAAAATACATAGAAAATTATATTATATTACGGCGTTTATGCGTAGTCCGGTTCATGAATTCATTTTATGTAATTTAATTGTAAGTGCGAAAATAAAAAATAAAACATACTACTTATACCTAATAATACATAGAAATGTATATATTAATGCGTTTATACGTAGCCCGATTCATGAATTCATTTTACATGACTGGAGTTTTCAGAGCTTCATGAGTGAATAACACTTTTAATCAATAGTAATGAGTTGAAAAAAATGGATGCCTAAAAGTCCTCCGGGAAGAACACCCGAATTCCGGAATAGAACAAACTTTTATTTTTAAGATTTACTTTTAAAATTATATGTACTTCTTCAATTTAATTTAAACAAAGGTAATTAAAAAAGAGTTATTTCTGAATTAAAATAAATTTGTTGTAACAAAAAATTTAAATTAAAAGGGTTATTTTATTTGTTCAATTTACAAATAACTTTTACTTTTAAAAATTAAATTTGTTACGATCCCCATATTTGGTTATAAAATTTCGCGTAATTTTTAACAGCTGATCTAGAGAACATACCCGGGATTCTAATAATTTCATACTATTTTCACGTGTTCGGGAGCTCATGCAATTTCTTGCATAAACTTAGCATACTTGGTAAGTCTGTAATTTGATAGTTTAAATTGCCTGCCTTAATCATGTGCTACTTGATTATAAACCTGTTGCCGATGGCACTTAATTAGTGCAACTTTTTGTAATTGAAGCCGGCTCCTGAGATCTGAGATCCGATCCCGAGCTGAACCGAGCAGAGCTGATCTGATTCATTTCGTAAAGCCGCAAAAATGTTCTATCCGACTGCGAGTCGTGTGAATTTTTTAGGAAGCCAGCAAAAAGCTGCATTCATACGTCATTATTAAGTAATCCATCATAATTGCGTGAAGATAAATGAGCTTTTTATGGCATTCGATAATCGAGCTATGCCTGGCCATATCTGGCTGTAATTTGAGCTATGTATATTTTAAAGCAATCGGAACACGCTGAAATATCACGTAGTTGCAACAGTTTTCGATATCAAGAAAACAGACAAACAGACAAACACACAAACCAAACACGTATGGTTTTCTTGGCTTGGGAAATGTGTTAAAGCAAATATTAAAAACAAAAATAAATAAACAAAGCAAGGGAAAAAATGTCGACGACCCAAATATATTTAGCCATTTGTGTCTGATAATAAGCAGAAAGGCGGCACAGATTCCCAGAAAACGCTGATAAATCGTGAGTCGACAAATGCCTGAATCGAGTTAAGCGATTAGAATTTCGCTTGAAAATCGAAACGGTTAATGAAATCGAATCTTATCTCAATGTGGGCACATTGTCACTCCAACAATTATCGACTTGTGCAGCCAAGGCAGGGGGAGGGGCCACTGCACAAGTGGCTGCCACTGCAGTGGGCAAGGGGCAAGGGGCGGATTGCAATTGCTTTATTTTATATGGCAACGCTATAAACGGCTCGTTGCCAGTGTTGCCACAAATAGCTAGCACCAAATAAATAAATTAAAAGTACAGTAGAATCCGGTTATAACGACGCCGCTTATAGCGTCCGTCCGGTTATTGCGTCGAAAACTCGATGGCTTGGTTGGTCCCCATACAAACTTATATGAAACGGCCTCCGCTTAGAACGTCTCCGCTTTTAGCGACAAACCGCTTATAACGACGAGATTTTTCACAATTCAACCGGATATTGCGACGTGCCGAACAAAAAAAAAACTTTAAAGAGGAAGATTTGATTTTTTTAACAATGCTAAAAGAAGCAAACAAAATCATGGATTTTGTGTTTTTTCAATACGAAAAAGAAACAAAATCATGGATTTTGTCTTCCGGATATAACGACGTAAAATCGTCGGTCCCTTGAAAGTCGCTATAACCGGATTCTACTGTATTAAATTTTTAGTTTTGCATAAAAAATTAATTTGTTTTATTTTAAAACCTATTACGAACATGGCATCCATAAAATTAAAAAAAAAATTGTTTTTGCTCCTTTCGGATAGTGCGTCTGCCGACGTAAAATCGTCGGTCCCTTGAATGTCGCTATAACCGGATTCTACTGTATATATGTATATTCTGACTCAGAAAAAAGAGCTGAGTCGATATAGCCATGTCCTAATGTATATCCGATTCCCTAGATCTAAGCAACTATAATAACTAGCGACACTATTTTTGGTATGTACATTTTCCTGGTAACTGCTAAAAAACCAAAGCATTCACATAGATCTCGCAAACTATAGGAGCTAGCAGTAAATTTTTGGTATGTAGGCTCTCCGCCTGTAGCCTTGCGTCCGACTGATCTGCTCCGCCCTTACTGGTTTTATTTCTAGTAGATTTAACACAAGCAATTATGGAATTCAGAATCCCGCTAAATGGGCAGCGCTGCTCGTTACGCATGCGAAAGTGAAGCAAGGTGGGAGGGGGCAGGGCAGGGCAGGGCAAAGGGCAGGAGAACCTACCAGACGCTGCAGCTGCAATGCTTTGTTCAGCGTTTCAGCTAAGGTTTTTAGGTATTCCAAAGGCGTGTCGTCGCTTTGCGAAATTGTTGTTTGTGCGAGTGTGTGAGTGTGTGTGAAAGCGAAAACGTGCCGCTTTTGGCAACAAAACAAACATCTAATAACAATAATTATAAACTTTGCACTTTTTGCTCACTTTCAAGTTGTTATTTGCTATTATATTTATTGGCGTGTGTGTTGTTGTTGCGCACTTTGCTTATTGGTTTTTTAATTGCTTTAATTGTGTTTCACTTTTTTGTCGCACTCGCTGAGCGTGAATCTCGCCGACTCGCAGCCCCAACGCGCACAAAGTAACTGACATCGTCGTTGTTGTGCTCGCCCAGCTGCGATCGCACACACACATGCACACACAAGCGCACAAAAATGTATATGATCACACAGATACGAGTATAAATACAAACACAAATGAAGCAGCAAACCAACTCCAACACAAACCTCAGCGAACACAAACCAACCGACTAGAAGTTGTAAGCAAACGCGGTTGATGAAGAGAGCGAACAACTCATCAGAATGCAAGCCACCCCTCCTCTCCCCTCTCTCCTATCCCTGACTGTACTCATTGACTTCCAGAGGTTTGCTGTTTTTGGGGGTGGACACACCTATATTTTCTTTGCCTGGCGCTTGGACAGAGAACAGCTCTTTTCATACATGTTGGCTCAAACATGCTGCGTCTTGCTGTTCGATCGCGCTCTCTTTCGTGTTCGGTGGCAACTTGTTCGAGCTCTCGCGCTCGTACGAATTTCGAATTTTCGAACTTTCATACATGCAGCTGCCTGTGTGTGCGAGCAGTGCTGCCAGTTTAGCTTGTTATAAGCTGGATTTAGCATTAGCAGGTAGTTTAGTGTTTTGGATATACTCAAAATAATGTCGGTTACGTCCAACTGTAGTCGTCCGATAGACTAATCTGCTTCGTCCATATATTTTTGCTTTATTTTAGCTTATTTTGGCTTATTTTGACTTAGTTTTAGCTTAAGCGCGTGACAACACTGGTTATCGAGTTATTGTTATTGTTGCTGTTGTTTTGTAGCTGCCCATTCCAGTCGCTTTGTGTTGTTGTGTTTGCTTATTTGCCTCACACCGGCTGTTGTTGTTATTTCGTTTTGGCTCTTGTGAATGAAACTCACTCACACACACACACACACACACACACATGCATGCATGCAGTGGCTGTGGGTGTGCGTTATCTCTTTTGCACTCTCATTCGAGCGCTCTTGCCATCTCACCATCGCGTAGATGGCGCTGGCAGCTGGTCGGCTAATTAAACGTTTAGTGTGCTTGACGTGGTCAATTAATTGAGTTGCCATTTTGGCCGTTTTGTTAATTAGCAGCTACCAAAATCATAATATTATTTGCGGCACATTTGCAGAGCGAGTGCCCATATAAGTATGCAGCGCATATTTTAATGAACGCAAGGAAATTGGAAATTGAAAGCACAAAAATGTTGCAAGCAAATAAATTGCGCTAAAAATAACCGAATGCGGCGCAAATAAATTAAAAGCGCCCATTCCTATGCCACATAAACAAAGAGAGCTAGACAATTGAAATAATTAAAATGCCAAGCAATTACGCTAATAGCAACAACAACAACAACAACACCCGCAACCAAGGGGCAAAGATGCGGGCGCTTGTTGTGTATTTAGCTGATAAATTAAGTTATTTTGCACTGCCAAACAAGAGGAAGAAGCTAAGAAAACATCACGCGTGGCGCTTGCCACATGACTACAATATATACAATTTTTTTGGTAATTTATGATTTGCTTGCTGCAGCTTAAGTTTAATGAGCATGCGTTCCACATTCCACATTCCACAGCTGCCCAATTCACAGCCCACTCATAGAAGTTTGCAGTGTTGCCAAATCCGTTTTTCCCCGCCAAATCTGGCTACTTTTTTTTAGTATTTGATACACAAATTGTAAAGCTAATGAAATCGGGAGTTTTATATTTTTTGCTACATAATTTAGCTTTTTGTTAGCTTTTTCTTGTATTTTTAATATAATGCGTGCTAAAATAAGGAACAATTAAGGGTCTATTGTCATTATTTTGATCGATATTTACGCATAACAAATTTAATTTAAACCACAATATCGTCTGTAGCGTGAAAAGTTACGGAATCTTTTTTTTTGGTATTCCATATTTGTGATGTTATTTAAACAGTAAAATTATACAGGAAAATTTTTATTTTTAGAGTAAAAATAAAAACATTTAAATCTATTTGCAGTTTAATTGCAAAATCATTAAAAATTGTTTTGAAAAAGTAAATCTTCAGAAAAATTTAGCTGTTTTCTGAATTTTTTCAAGACAGCTTTTTATTCCCAATAAAAATTGGCAACACTGGCAGCTAGTGAAAGAGTTTAGCATTATTCCATATATTTTTTTGGGGATTTTTTTTGGTGTGTGTGAGCAATTGCACACACAGAAATTTAATTGAATATCCGGCATGCGGCATGCGGCATGCGGCTTCCCGCTGTTGCTATGGTTCTTGCTCTTGTGGTTTTATTGTATTTTTTTAAAGCCTATGCGGGTTATATGCGTTCTGAAGCGATCGGGCGTCATTTAAAGCGGAAGATTCAAATGTACATATGTACAATATATATGTATGTATGTGTATACATTGCATATTAAATGAATCTTCAAATGGAACTGAATTCTCTAATGACGTTTGTGGGGGTCTTGTGTGGGCACTTTAGGAGAAAATAAATGAATGTATATGCATGAATATACTCGCACTTTATTCGATTATATTGATAACTGACTCACGAATCATTTCTCAAGAGGCTCTCCATACGCGTAGGCTGACAAGTTGTCCGCATGCCCAAAAGCGCCAAAAGAAAAAAAAACAGCAAATTGTCCAGGGAAAGTAAAATACAAAATGCGTCGCACATGCAAATTATGCTAACTACAATGAGAAAGTAATTATAAGAAATTATACAAAATGTATATATGTACTTATATACGAGTGCCAATTAAGTATATCTACGAATAATATTGTATACAGATATTTATGGCTGGCACTTTTAAATACTATCTCAAGTGGCTTCAAGTGATTTTTCGTTTTCTCGCCGAACTTTTTCACAATCGGTTATTTTGAAGTAGCTGTTAGTGTGTGAAAGCAACTTGTCGTGAAAACAAGGAAAGCCTTGACTATTAAAAACTATGTAATCAAATTCAATTTATAGACCCGTACTTAAAAAAAGTTCAAAGGGTCTATTAAGTTAGGCCAAAAGGGAAATGTGCTTCACATCCGGAAAAAGGCCGATCTGTACGTGTGAACAACTATATCTTGCAAATTTTAAGAGCTTGAGGCCCGATTTTCGCTGTACGTATATCAAGATAGATTTTTGATAACCCCTTCACCCCTTCCCTCACAACTCGCAACAAAACACGCCCGAATATTGCACTCGCTATTAATTGCATAAAATTCGGATAAAATATATGGACGGGGCAGATCAGTGGGTCGATAGAGAATGTCATAGTTGAATACCAAATTACAAATCAATAGCTTTAAAACTGTGGCTGCAGTAGCTTTTTGCGGTTTGCGGGGGAAGGGGGGGAGGTATCCAAAATCTAAAACAAACTCGTGCTGCTTACTGATTAGGATAATCTAAATCCCGAATATGGTGTCTCTAGCTCTTATAGTTGCTGAGATCTAGGTGTTCATACGGACGGACAGACAGACGGACAGACGGACACGGCTATATCGACTCGTCTTGTCGTCCTGATCAAGAATATATATACTTTGTGGGGTCTGCCACGCCTCCTTTTGGTTGTTACACACATTTCCTCTTTGCACTAAACTAATAGACCCTTTTTACTTTTTTAAAGTAAAGGGAAGCGAAGATATTCAAAAGACAATTTGCTCAACAGGGCAGAGTGTGGTGTGTCGCATGCCTTCGGTAGCGAATTGCTGCGGAGAATAAATTAAATTACTTTGTGTGCAGCGTATCCTATATCCGTTACTGTAGTCTTCCAACCTACTGATCCCCTCCGTTCTTACTGGTATTTTTTTGTGTGGTAAAACATGTTTGCTTGTGAAAGTGAATTAAGAGCTTGCAACTTAAGAAAGTCCTAAAGGAGGCATGCATCTATCTAGTTTAAACTTAAAGCTATTTTGATAGTATTTGATAGCCAAATTCGCAAAGGAATTATGTAGATTAGCCAACTGGTAGATTGAAAAAAAAAAAACATGAATAAGAATCAATTTTAATTATTTTTATTAAAAAATGAAATGAATTTTTAGCTTTATAATAACAAATATAATTATCATAGATTTAGTTTAGTTTAGTTTAGTCGAAGGAATATTTACTTCAGTTGTATTTAACAATTTCCAAAGTCTTTGTAATCTAAGACGCAGTACTGAGTAGCATAATAAAAACTATAAATAATATGCACTAATAAAATCCGTTTCAGATTAGCTTATTGGCACGCGCAAAAACCCTTTGAACTTGAAAACAACATTTCCTTAATATTTACAAACATTTTTGCATTTTTATGAGGCCATAAACAATAATTATAAGTAAAATGGATGGCATAGAGTGTGCTAAATCTAAACCGGCCAGATTTAAGAGTAAATCCATCAGAATTACGGCAAAGTAAACAAGCGTAAACATTAAGGTGAATTTAAACGGAATGGCATATAGCTGCCATATGGACGAGATCGGGCCAGTGATGGAGGATCACTCTGGCCGTAAATAAACAACTTCCTGTGAAACAATTATGCTGCTTGAACAAATGTGTCTGCTTAAATCTTAATGGATTGCAGCTGCGATATCGAACTGCAAATCCAACTGAATTGAAGCGTAATTTTGTGGGTTTCTAAAAGTGACTCACGCGCATCACGTTGCTGACGTCCGCGAGTGGAGCTGGCGGCTTGGTGAAGTCTAAATGCTGCAGTGCATCCGGATCGCTGAGCGAACGACGCAATGTTGTGATCGAGGCACGCTTGGCGTGGAACGAGCCACGCAGGAACCGGGCGAATTCACTGGCTGCCTGCTTGCCAGCCTTGCAGACGCCACGGGGCGGCGTCAACTTGAAGGTGGGCAGCAGTGGGGCATGCATCTCGAAGGAGGAGTCCGGCGATATGTTGCGACTGTGCGATCGGCCGCCACAGCTGCCCGACTGCGATGTCAGATTCGAGCTGGCCGAACTGATGCCATCGTCATGCTCCTCCTCCTCCTCATCGTCCTCCTCGTGCTCGGAGCCGCTGCCCCTTCCCACTGGCAGCTCCTGGTTGCTGCGCAGGCGCAGCAGCACGGGTGAGCCGGCACGGCTGGCCGGCTGCTCCTTGGGTTCGCTCAGCTTGCGACTGTCGCTGCGGCGCTTTGTGGCAGAGCTGAAGAGCTGCAGCACACGGGATGCACTGCGGCAGCTGCGTCGCTCGGCTTGGGAACGCGCCAGGGCCATGGGTGGCGGCATCAGATCCTCCGCCTCCGCTGACTTGTGCACGATCTGCACGGCATTGTTGTGCTTTTCGGTGGCTGGCTCCTCGGGCACTGTATCTATGTAGATTTGGGGTGATGCACTGCGTCGACCGCTGGCGCTGCGATAAATCTCCTTGGCCTTGCGGCATATGTAGGGCGATTTGCACTTGGTCTTGGGCGTTGAGGCGCCCCCCGCCTGCAGCTGACGTGCCTCAAAGTCCTTGACGAAGCGGGTCAGCTGCTCACGGTCCAGTTCGGTGAGGCAGGGATGCCGCTGTCGCTGCCTGGCGGGCGTCATGGGCAGCACAGTGCCTGCCATCAGACGTGGACTCTGTAGAATGTGCTTGATCTCGAAGCTGGCATCGAAGCAGCTGCCGGAGTCGTTCAATTGGCCCAGAGATTGCACAAAACGTTCGACCATGTTCGAAATGCTGCCGGTATCTGAATTCTTGCTAGTTGTGGCCTTACTTTTTGCATGCACTGTGTCGCACTGGTACATGCTGTCAACTGTTATCGAGAAGAGATATATTTACTGTTCAAGAAGTTTTCTACTTTTCCAATTGGCAATTAAAACGCAAAGTTCACGCTGCAAATTTAGTATCACGTGTGCTCCGTTCGGCTGTTCGCGTTTAACTGAATTTTCCGGCCCGTATGGCACGGCGAAGGTAAACTTTCTGAGACTCACAAATGTGGGGGAATGAATATAAATGCCACTTGCGCATTAAGAACTTTTTGCTGAGGCATTAGATGAGTGCGGCAGTTTACAGGGTATGCAACCAAAGGCGCCTGCGCGACGCACGAATGCCAATGGCTGACGCACTTCAGACGCATCGGACGCATGTCGCAACTTTTCTTGATGACGATGACTAGGATTTTGTATGCAAAATTATTTATTCTCTTTTTTTTCAGCATTTCTATATCTTTAATTTTCCCTTTAATGCACCTGCTGAGCATGTAACAAGTAGGGTATAGTACTTTTGTATAAAGGAAGGAGGTCAAGTATTAAATTAAATCGCTTTACTTCTGTCTTAGAGACATAAAATTTGTTATTAATTGTGATTATTGCACTAAGAATGATGGGTAAAGAGGAATTTGGCATGAGAATTCTAAAAATCAAACTAGATAAACTAGTATTATTAGATACTAATAATCTATTTGTGATTTCGTTTCATACAAAATCAAATATCTTTTGTTAATGTTTTTTCCTTGGGGATGTTGTTGAAATCAATTTCAAATTTCCTATTGAAATTTTAGAGATAACTATTAGAAATTCGTTGTATCAGTTAATAGTTCATTATTGAATAATATTGCATATATTATTATATATTATATGCAATGTGTTTCGACGTTAGCTAGCTATAGGTCCAGTTGTTGACAATTTTGTGAATAAAAACCAGGACAACCAAGTTTTTTGCCAATATATTCGATCAACCGTCAGGGCTATTTATTGACACGTCTGCTCTGTTTGACGTGGAGCTATGAAGTTAATAGTTTCATGGTTCATGGTTTTTATTCACAAAATTGTCAACAACTGGACCTATACGTTAGCTAACGTCGAAAAACATCAAATGGAAAGGTCGCAGAGCAATCTTATATGCAATATTATGCAATTATTTTGTCGTTTGCATCCGACTGATTGGCTGCCTTCCTATCAATCCTCTAGTTTTTTATGGGTTATTGCTTTCTTTTACTGCCTGTTCGCCATCGCCTGAGCCGCCGCGTGCCACGCATAGCTAATGAATGCGGTAGGAGGCAGAGAAATTATCAAGCGTCTCGGATGTACTGATGCGTCATAGAACACAGCTCAAAATAAAAAACAAACATAATTGAGATTTGTGTAATAACGTAAACTCTATAAACCGTATTTGTGGCTAAAAATAAATCGCAATTTGTGTGAAATTCCACGCCTAAACGAATGTACTATTTTTAAACCCAAAATACGCTTAGCATGGAAAATACTTGCTAGCATTTGTTGAAATATTGGCAAAAACAATGAGAGTGCTGATTTAAAAGTTGCTGCAACTAGAGCTATATATGTATTTACTATACCCTTGGGATAGGCAGCATATAGGGCACTATCTGTGCTAATTATTGCGGCAACAATATGTATTTATAGCCATATCTGACCTGGAATCTTAGCACCTTGATCGCTGGTAAACACTTTTTCAACTGTAGAATCTATAGGGTAAATGTGCATTATAGAACGTATATTTTAAATAATAGAATTCTAGTATATTATTTTTATTTGCAGTATCGAGGATTAGAACTATGTCTGAAACTATAGACGTCATCGATATGGCAACAAATGCGCAGTGAATAGAGCATAACGAATCTGATTAAATGGCATATTAAATTCAATCGGTTATAGTATAATAAATAACTCGACTACGAGCAACAGCTTCAAGTCACGACACCTAATGAATAATCCAGCTCTACGTGCGTCCACTCAAGTGACTAAACTATGCCCTTATTCGATACCGCTTTTATCGTATGACTGATGCTGTAATGCATGTGACATCATTTCGAGCGGAAACTTGGATGAAACGGACTGGGGAATACTGCACATTTCGTTTGTAGTTTGCCTCCTGATTGTCGTAATATTTTGCAGGGAGTTTAGAGTTTATATAAATATGTATATCAGTCGTATAAATTGTCAGCTGCATATCTTCGCTGTTACTTATCCATTCGTAAAGCAATTCACAGCATAGTTGTATTTTCCAAATTACCAATTCATTGTTTTAAAATTGTTGCTGCTGTATATCTTCTGTGGTTAGCGATAAATTGAGGGGACGTATCAAAATTCTATTGTAAAACAAATTTGGTCAGCGTATAGCAGAGAATATTTTAGAATAAAAATGGAGCCGCTAGCTCTTATAGTTTGCCAGATCGGGTCTACCACACCTACTATAAATCTTTAATTAAGTTTAACTACAGGGAGGGAACAAGAAGAGGAATGTTTAATAAAATAGAGCTTGATTTCTTCTTCAATTTGAATTGGCATATACTTCAGATTTCCCTCTCCACTAAGCTATATTCCCTACGCTGCACTTATTCAATATCTACAGGGTATCAAAACTCGTAGAACTTGTATATTGTTAGCTGAAACGTGTTGCAGCAGTATGCACTGCATAGCATTGTAATGGCCAATTACCAATTGCCTTTATTTTGTGGCTAAAGCCAAAAATTCCACGGAAATCGCGTTTCGACTATTTTTGGATAGAAATCGAAAGAACAAGCGAGTCGGTGGAATATATATTTTTAAATGGAATCCATAGGTGAATTTCATTGGTTTGGCATAAATTTACACTTGAGAGGGCTATTAATCAGGCGCTGGGTTGGAATAACTAGAAAAACTTAAGCGAACGAGCCCACAATTTCACAAATTTCACGAAATTTCCGGCTAAAATGCTTTGCGTTTTAATTGCCATTTGGGATTTTTGTTGGATTTTTTTGCCAGAGTTCTGTGTAAAGTTTATAAAAAAGCAGCAGCAGCACACACACGTACACATACAATTGCCAATATCAAAAATTGTCTAGCGGGAAAGTACAGACACGTCATAAGCTGAGCATGTGTTAAGCTAGTTTTTTTCTTCGAGTTTTTTTGTTTTTTTTACAAAATCGCATGCGTTTTGTGTGCGTTTTTCACGCATTTGGAATGACGTCGTTTTTCAGCTTTTAATTTGGCTGCGGTTTATTTGCGCAAAAACGACCCCAAGGCAATTACATGGAATATTTTTGAAGCATATTTCGAATGGCAATGGTATGCTGTGTGGTGTGCTGTTTGCTCAGTTTATAAAACGAAAAAAATATTCTCTATTTTTTCCGTTGTTATTGTTTTTTTGTGATATTTTTAGCGCACAAAACAAGCCGCAGAATTGTTTAATTTAGACTGCGTTTGTTTTGCTTTAGCACATATTTATTATGCGTTATTATTTGCTCTTGACTTGTACACATACACAATTAATTACGCTAGTGGGGGGGAGTATAATTATACACCCGTTATGCATATAGTTTTTATTTTAAAACAAATTGTTTTTTTTTTCACTTTTCTTTTTTATTTTTTTTGATTGTAGAACTTAATTAATTTCTCGTGCGTTTCGTTTGAACTGCGCTCGCAGACTGACTCACACGTTGTCCGAGCGCTGTTAACGTTTCACAGTTGTTAACTTGGCTCAGAGACAATAACAGCAACAACTGCTATAGCAACAACAGCAGCTGTTGAGCGATCAGAGTGGAAAAGAGCGCGTGCGTGCGGTTTATACAATTTAATGTGCTTGTTATTCCTGTTGTTGTTCTGCTCTTCCAACTGTCTGTTAGTCATTGCCAGTCTATAGTGAGTAGAGGGTATAAAGCGAGAGTCGAGCCTAATGTCAGGGAGTCAGGTGTTGCTCAATGTTATACGAGCGCACCTTGCTAGAACCGACAGCTGAATACGATTTCACTTGATGGCGCGGGAGACAGACAGCAATAAATAGCCAAGCAAATTGGACAGAGATATAATAATTCTTTGCTGATCAGCATTAAGATATATCATCATATATACATACAATAGTATAGTATATAAAATCAATAAAGTCAAGCCTCTCTTTGTCTGCTTGTCTTTTAAACTTAATGATTGCTTTAAACTATATAGCAAGGAAGAAAATAGGACAGAGAAATATTTATTCTTTGCTGATCAGCATTAAGATATATCATCATATATACATAGTATTTATAAAAAATCCACAGAATCTGTCAAGCCTTCCTTTGTCTGCTTTGTCAGTTAAACTTAATGATTGCTTTAAACTATATATATGATATAAGTATCAAGGATTTTAAATCAAGATTTTATGCATCACGTTCTCATCATACTTATAAGATACTGAAAT
Organism: Hypselothyrea guttata; assembly: GCA_035045125.1. NCBI lineage: Eukaryota > Metazoa > Arthropoda > Insecta > Diptera > Drosophilidae > Hypselothyrea > Hypselothyrea guttata. The sequence continues at coordinate 73,120 of JAWNNJ010001405.1, forward strand.
TAATGTAATAAAAACTTTAGTTGCTATGGAAACGATTCACTCTGAGTGCTTTACCAGCTGAAACCGCACCTTTGATCGAAAACCAGTAACAAGAATGAATATTAAAACAAATTTTTGGGGTTGGAGGTTTTATTACGGGTGAAAAACGACAGTGTGGTCACCTTCTGCGATCGAGTCTGAGTGTTCGGCCAATGAGAGTTCGGCCATTATATATTTATTATATTTTGTAGATTATACATATATCAAATATAGGATATTAGATATTATACTGTCGGAAGCGTCCGACTAATCTGCTACGCCTATTATGGTCACATTTCAATATGTTGTTTTATTGGGTTTTTCGTTTTAAATTTAGCTATTTTATTATTTTTAATTAAGTGAGTGTATGTATATATGAACAGAATTGCATACGTTGTTATTTGGTTATACATATTGTTTGATTGGCAATTTTCTAGGGTATCTCCCAGTGCAAATTCCAAACAACAGCCCCCAGAGAGGTGGCTGACATATCAGCTGGCAGGTTGTGCATCTGCTGTCCAAGGTTTCATTATTAACACAATTTTGCAAATAATTTACTGACGCACTTGGCGGGTTTTTTTTCTGTTTTGTTTATATAGATTGTAATTTTGTTTGTTCTATAAAAAACAGGCCATGTTGCTGTTATTCGATTGACTAAATTTAAATATAATAATTCATTAATAACATTCTGTTTGCTGATAAGCCTAAGCACTGATAAGCGGCTTATCGGAGCAGCTAGAGGGACTGCAGAGCCCCAACAACTTGGTCATTATTTGCAGTTCTTATACCCGCTCGAAAAGCAAACATTCTTGAAGTATCTGTATCTGTTGGATAACTGGTACTACGTGCGTAGAGCAACGGTTTCCAATTTCCCACAAAGCCGCGTTCAATGTCAGCTGGCAAATACGTTACGAAATGGAAATGGAAATCGGTGGTAAGGCCACTTGGTGGCTTACCGTTGCGGCAACTGCAACAGAAATCAACCTGCTGCATGAAATTGAAGTCAAATGAAGCCAAGTGCACTGACCATTTCCCATGACGTTGGCCAGGATCACTCAAGCATGCCGCAAAACCGAGGAAGTAAATGCACATAACATTTCGCTGCATGCCCAGCTGACGAGGCGACTTCCTAGTGTGGCACGAGGGTTGTTTTGCCAGGCACAGGTTGTGGCAGCTGCACCTGCCACAGCGCCGGCATGCGCCGCTGACTTGCGCAGGTTGCCGCCAAAACCCCAGACGGGCCTTGAGTTAGGTTGTAACCTGTTAGAGCTGGCTACGGTATATACATAGTTATTCATGCCATACCAATACATAGTCAACTCTAAAAGAGAATTGTGATTAATTTTGTGGTTGCAAACGAATACAAGAACGCCATAAAGTATTGAAACAATGCATTTACCTACGTCAATGGCTACCACAAGTCAGCATAATGCACAAAGTATTTTTAATAATTTAATCTGAGTAGAGCAACAAACACTTCTGGTTTTATATAAAGCGCAATAACTTCTGCCCCTATATCCGACAATACCTTAAAAGGTTTTCCTTTATAAATACACACAATTATCCATCAACAATTCTTAAAATTTTTCCCATATCAATCGACATGACGAAGCATAAGAATATAACCTACGAGTTATGCATAACCAGCGCCTGATCTCCAAGTTCTTAAAAATACAATACTTCCTAGTGTTCTCAGGGTAACCCCAGAAGCATCTGATGAACTGTAACTTTGTAGATGTATACATTTCTTATATAAAACTACATGGATTTTTTTATAGAATGACACATTTGAAACGATTTTACAATGATATTTCTTGAACTATATTCTACTTTACCAAGTTCAAGACCTTGGTGCAATACACTTAATCATAGACGTATATCGGAAAATGATATCGCTGATCATGATGTTATAAAAATGAAGTTAAATTCCCTCGTAATCTAAATACTGTAGCTAATCTACAATTAAATTTAATTAGGTGAAAGATTATATTTTTGGTAATTTACTAGTTTAGCTTTTAGTTTATTTTTAGACCCTTTACTTTAAAAAAGTAATTTATTATGCATTACAAATGTTTGTTGTTGAAGTTCATGTGTATTTTAAGTGTAATTGATTTATTAAGCATTTAGCAATCATTTGGCTATACCTACAAAACTCTGAGTAATGTGGGCAATTATCTATATATATGTAATTAAAGCAGGTATCTCTGAAAGACAAAGACTATAGCAAACATGCGCCATCGAGTAATCACCTTGAAATAATTAATAATAAAGGTAACTGTGAGTCAGGCAAAATTTAATCCAACTAAATATTAAAATCCTTGTTACTCACTTGGTTAACCGTAGTCTCCTTAGAATAAAGCCCACAAGCAAGTCCTCGAAACGACATATTCGACAGTATCAATAATTTTCGCTGCTGCTTCAGTTTAATTATTATTGTTATTATGATTTTATTTGTTCCCGTGCTGGTAGTTAATATTAATTTATCACATATAATACGTTTACATATTATACATTAATTCGTTGTTTTTTTTTTTAATTTCAAACTGGGCCCTTGAACTTATGTTGAACTTTTATATGGTGTTTATTTTGGTTTGTGTTTTCTGGCAATATTTTCTGTACACTTGGCACTTTACTGCAGTTAAACGAAATATAGTAAGCATACTTCAATAAAGGTTTGTCAAGAGCAAATCGAACGCTTCGACTCGTCGACACAGCGAAAGTGAAAACGCAGCGAGGTAAAAAATCACATCAAATCAACTAAAAAACCGCAGCAATTCGAGCTAAATCGGGCGACAGGAGTAACTGGAACTGGGAGCCGGGAAGGGGGAGGCGTAAGGCGAACGGGAGCGGAACGCCATGCAAAGGTCAGCAGACGACAGCGTCAAATGGCGAGCTGTGTGTATTTTTTTCCATTAATTGCTTTAGATTGAATTAAGCTCGACGTCAACGTCAACGTCAGCAGCGACGCTGCGTCGCAGTTGACTTGCGCTTAAGCCCGAGCGCGCATGACGTCACAAACGATAACTTATTTTTAGTAGCCTGCGATTTCCGTTTCTTATCAGCAAGTGACGCCAACACTGATTACAGCGGCATCAGAGCAGAGCCTGCAAGTATCCCACACACACACACACACTCACACACACACACTTCCGATTGACATCCGAGAATATACACCTATGGCAGTAGCGTCGCCTGGACTACTGAAACAACAGTTACAATGCGAGCAGCATTCCCATGCCCCAGCTCAAAATCACATTTACCAATACTCAAGCATAGTGTTAGCTTGTGTGATTGTGGAGCGTTTTGGGGTTCGCTTATCGCGTTGCTCATGCAGTCATAGTCAGCGTCAGAGAGAGAGAGAGGCAGACAACAAGCGAGAGGGAGAGAGAGACAGCAGTGCGATAAGCTAAACTCAGGTAACAAACAGCAAAAGTCCAGGTAAACACAACTACCCATTGCCAGTGCCGGATTTGACGAAAACAGCAACGCCCAAAAGTTTTAGCATAAAAATAAATGTATACAATAAATATAAAACTAACAAATAAATTAATAATAAAATAAATTAATTATGTATCATCCACAAAATCGATCAATTTAAACCTTTTTCTGCTGATAAGAGAGCTTTTACGCTCATTTAAAGCTTATTAGCTTTAAGCGCAGCTCAGCTTTGTTTATTCAACCCAGCATGCTTGTTTGTATCAGCGTGATGACAAGAGGAATATCAAATATTTATTTTCAATTTTAATGTAAATATTTAATATAAATAAACAAATAAATTTACAGCTTGCAGAATTCTAATCTCGCTTATCAGTTTAGTTTTCAGTTGTCAATATGCGCGAGCCCTTACAGTGGCATTATAGCCAACGAAATATAATACGTACTATCGAATTCAAAGCTTTATCGGCTGTTATCGATAAATAAAGATCGTTTACCTTGAAGAAATGTACGTTGTTAGCTATATTTTAAAAATGTTTGTCAAATGATGCTGCATACTTTTGGGCTGGTGTTAAAATCTAAATTAACAAAAAATGTCAAAATTTTTCAAAAACTTGCAACCACTTGTTGAGTCAAAATAACTGCGCCATAAATATGCACTTCTATTAGAGATATCGTTATGCAATTTTCACTAAAAATCTAGAATAATAATCAAAATATATCGAGCCCATCCCGCGAAAAAGACGTAACCAACATTTTTTCGATTTTCGGTTTTTGATGCAATTATGTTCATAATCACCCAACTAATCTACACAACAAATTTCATAATTTTATCTTGCGTATTTACTGAGATATCAGCCTGTCAATTAAGACGTAACCATCACACGAGCTGCGCTGTGCCCGCGAAAAAGACGTAAGTGACATACGAAACAGCGCAACTAAGAAAGAATTCAAAGGAATACGAAAACGCGCTGCCAGAGGCGAGCAAAGTGAAGCCTGCAATAATGTTTCTTTATTAACTCCTGCGTTTATTAACCGATTTCAATGCGCTTTTCAGGATAGTTATATTTAATAGAAAAGAGTATTTATTCTGCATAACAACGTTCTAAGTTCAATATTACGTTTTTTATAAAACATTTTCTGTATAAAAATACTAAGTTATGAGGGCTCTAGTAATTTTTTGGCGTAATGGGGGCGTGGTCAAGATTTGAAATAAACCTGATCTGCGTATTGAATACATCTACCAATGGCAAAAAAACAGTATTCCTAAACCATTAATTAAGCCTTTAAAATTCAAAAACAGTCAAACCGAAACTGACGAAAATAAAGACTAAAACTAATAATTAAAAAAATAAAATAAATTATATAAAACAGTTGAATACAAGAATTAGTATTAAATTTGAAAATAAAAAATGTATATATTATATTTAAATACGTTTTGATAAAAACATTTTACGTTTAATAAAACAATTTAATTTACATTATAATTAAAGTTGAAAACAAGAAAAAAAGGCTTTATTTTGAAAAATAAAGGAATTTATTATTATTTTGAGATACTATATTGTTAGAAACTTTTTTTTGGTATTTACGTTTCATAAACAAATCGAATTTACAATTATAAAACCTTCACTTGTAATATTAGATTTTGTTGATTACGTCTTTTTTGCGGGAAGCGCTCGAGCTAAACAGGACGTAAGTGACAAAAATCATAGAATGGCTTGAAATAAAATTTTAAAACGAATATATTATATACATAACAGCTTAAGTAGACCATATTCCAAGTTTCAATGAAATCCATCCAGCAATATTGAAATAAACTAAAAAAAACCTTCTCCTGTAAAATTTGATTTTGTTGGTTACGTTTTTTTCGCGGGAAGAGCTCGATATATTTAAAAAAAATTGGCGACATCGGCTGACTATATTCTATAGCTCTCTTTAAAATCAGTAACGCGAATAATGATCGTACAAAGTTGGGATTTTTTTATGTAAATATAGTCTACAAACAAAATATATTTATGGGATCAGGCTGAAATTCGCTTTTTCACATTTGGCCTACTTCTTGCTGTTATCAGTAACGGAAAAAGGTTTGAAACTTACCCCCAAATCTGGCTCACTGTTGGTAGCTTCTAGCAGGCACTGCGCGGATGTGGGCGAAGACAGATCTCTATTTTGCTTGGCCGCCTTGTGAATGTTCTGCAGACTGGTCCAGGTGTCCATGGGCTGCTCCGTGCTGGCCAGCACAGCGGACTGCACGTTATCAATGGCCTCAAAGCCCAGCGATTGCCGTGAGCGTGGCTTGCCAAAGACCTGAGCGCTCAGCTTGGATGGCGTAGGCTCTGTGGCAGCAGCAGCTTGCGGTTGGAGCGAGCGACGTGCTCGACGTGGCAGGCAGGCCGGATGCACAAACATGTGCGGTTCGTCTTGGGATGGAGCTGTTGAATGCAACGAAATGTCATCCATGGATGCGATGGTGGCTATGAAGGGCGGATCGTCCGCTAGCAGATTCAGGACATCATCGCAGGAGCGTGTGCCAGTTAGATTTGTGGCTGGGCTCCTGATGAGATTGAAGCTGGCCAACAAATTGGGGCGCCGCAGCGAGTGGGACATGGGCGGCGACTTGGGATCGGGATCGGGCATTGCGCGCACAGTCAACCGGCTGTCTGGAACACCGACAATGCCCTGGGGACGCAGTGCAGCCGGAGGAATTGGGCCAAAGCCCAGGGCAGCTGCCGCCGGTGCGCCCACAAAGTCCACAACCAGGATGCGATCGGATATATTGGTGCAGTCGTTGTTGAAGCCGATGCCAGAGTCCGAATTCGAGGTGGTGGTCGAGATCTCGCTGTGATTCGATGGCTGCGGCGAATGGGCAGCAGCCGCAGCTCCAGCCTCGTAGTCCGGCTGCAGACTGCGACTTGCCGGTGGCAGAATGCGCATGGTGTACATGCTGCGAATGAGATTCACCACGTACTCCGAGTTGTTGGGAAACTCCAGGCAGAGATTCGATATGGGATCCCTGGTGCACTGCAGCCGATACTCATGGGCGCGCGTCAAATGCTGGCCATGCTCAATCAGCTTCGTATCGATGACGAACACATGGCAGCTGTGGGATATGCTGATGTGGCCTCCACTGGCGTTGGGCCGATCCTCCAGCTCGTACTCCTCCTCAATCTGCGTATTGTGCACGGCGCTGGTGACCAGGCCAAAGAAGCGATTCTCGCTCTCCGACGAGGAGCTGACGTAGTTCAGCCTGGCAGACGCGTAGGTGGCCAGGATGCCGCCGCTGGCGCTCTGCAGGCGCAGGCAATCGGGTGTGATGCACATGAGCACAATGGTGGGCTGGCGCTTCTCCTGGCGCAGTTTACGGATGCAGGAGCGCACCGTCTGCAGCTTGGAGCTGTGCGAAATCTGCTTGGGCATCTCAATGGTGCCCAGATAGCCGACAATGACGCGATACTCGAGGGCAGCGTTGCCCACAGCACGCACCATGGCGCTCACATTGGCCACATCCGCGCTCTTGACCAGGCTGGGCAACGGCGCATCCTCCAGCACTGGACGCAAGGTGGATTGATCTAACACTGCCGGGTGCGCTGGCTCGTTGTCAACGCTTTCCGGTGGCTTCTTCTGCGGCGAGTTCCTCAGACGATGCATCTTTGATTTGTGATGCAGAAATCTGGGCTTATTGCGAGCGCCTGCACCCAAGCTGGCGGCCAGCAGCTGCCCGCGTGCACTGCGCTGCATCAGCAGCGTGGAATTGGCGTTCTCCTCGTCGGAGCTGTCCGAGTAATAGTTCTCAGCGATCTGCATGCGTATGCTGCCAAAGGAGTTGCCTATCAGCTGCACCACCGTCTCGTGCGGCAGCTTCGACACGTTCAGTCCGTTCACCGAGATGAGAAAGTCGCCAGCACGCAGACCAGCCTGCTCCGCCGGAGAATTGCTGATGATGCAGGACAAACGACACGGCTGCTGGCCCGATATGGTGAAGCCAAACCCATTGTACCCCCTGCGCACCTCCACCGTGCGCGTGCCATAGTTGGGCCGCTTCTTGCGGCGTCGCTGCGTCGATGCCACCGGCGCCGCCAAATTGGCGCTGCTCATTATGGGCAACGGCGGATGATGATGATGCATGGCGCACGCTGCAAGTTGCAAATTTAAAGATAATACAAATTAAACAAAGTTAAAATATGAGGACGGAGCAGATCGGTCGGAGGTAACCGACAGTAGGCCCTTTACTTTGAGGCTATGTACTTACAAATACTCTAAGCTAATTGTCTGTGGCATATCCTCGCTGTTTCTGATCCGATCTAAACGAAATCCACAGCGTCGATAGAGAATGATATAAGCTAGTTACATGGCGAATTTCAAATCAATAGCATTCAAACTGTGACTAAAGTTACGTTTTTTCGAGTGGCGGAGGAAGGGGGGCAGGTATTCAAAATCTAAAATAAACTCGTGATGCTTACTGATTATGAGAAACTTAATACCGGATATGGTATTGCTCTTATAGTTGCTGAGATCTAGGTGTTTATTCGGACGGGCAGACAGACGGACATGGGTATATCAATCGGTTTGTCGTGCTGATCGAGAACATATATACTTTGTAGGGTCTGTAACGCCTCCTTCTGGGTGTTACACACACATCCTCTTTGCACTAACTTAATAGATCCTTTTTATTACTTTTTCAAGTTATATCATTTGAAGCGCACACACCTTTTGCATTGATCTGATTGCGTTTGTCGTCGATCTCTGGAATGCGGTTTGTGCTCAATCTTTTTCAGCCTCCGTCGGCCTCTTGTTTTGTTTTTGTTAGTGTAACGAACACCAACACACCACCACCAGCAGCCGCACTAATACCAACGCAGCGATAACTGCATACGCAGCAATCAAATGTATCTCGTTACACAATTGCGCTCAACTTATCACTTGTGTGTGAAAAACGCATATTTACTTTTAGTTGTTTCCCATGCACTTTGATTCTTTTTCTTTTATCTGCACTTTTGTGGATTGTTTTCACATTTTTCTAGCATTATTTGGTTGAAAACAAACATTTCTTGTACCTGCGAATGCGCAAGCGTAGCCAGGCTAGCAAAATAATCGATAACTGAACGAAACGCAGGCGATAGTTGGTGTTCGGTATTTTGGTATTTTTACTATGCTGTTGACAAATGCGCTTTTTTCCCGCCAGATTCGGCTATTTTTGACGGGCATTTGCCTGAAAAATTGTGCAACTGCAGCAGGTTTTGGCAATAAAAATAAGCTAAAAATAGCTAAGATTTAAAAAAAAATATATGCTGAACTAAGCTGGCAGTTGCACTGCTGCTGGCGATGGCACATTTTTGTTATTTGTTTTATCTGCTTTAGAAAAGGCTACGTTAATTATAGTTGTTTGAACAATTAAAAAAATATATCGCGCCTATCTCTGTAATATCGATACTTGTTGTTGCATACGCAAGCATTTTGCAACACTTGGCCTAAGCTGGTCACCCTAATATAAATAAACCAGAATATTTACATTACGCGCTCAGAGTGCGGCATTTATATAAAAACGTTAAATAATAAACAAATTATGGAACGCAATTGGTTGCAGTGGTGTCGTTTGTGCGCCAACGACAGTGCCACCATGGATATAAGCAACAAGTGCGCCTACTTGAGCATCATCAGCAAATGCTTCGACGTGCAAGTTTGTGACCTGCTGACAACAATTTCTAAATTGCCCACTAACAATTCTCCAAAATTGCAGATATTACTGGAAGAACCCGCCCTGGGCTCCATACTGTGCATGGAGTGCGACAATCTGATTGGAGGGCTCATCAATTTCGCAGAGCACGTGAACAAGGTGCAGCCGCTCTTCGAGCTGCTTCGCCACACGGAGCCCAACGAACCGATCGATGTAAATGATCTGCGTTATCAGTACGGACTGCCGGTTAAACCTATAAAAACTGATTACTCGGAGTGTAATGAGAGCCTGGACAGCGACAGTCGGTGTGTGGCTGATGATAGCGGCGAGAGATTATCAGCAACTGCGACTAAAAGGAAACGGGGGCGTCCGAAAACTAATCGAGTTTATGAATTTCCCACTAAATGCAAAAAGGAAAACGCATCGGATGCAGATTCATATTTAATGTCCGAAGATAGCGAAGATGACAAACGTGCTGTGCTAACTCAACAATTTGATGTCAAAGAAAGGCACAAACCGCTACCGAATCAAATCAAAAGAAAGCGCGGGCGACCGAGAAAAACGCTAAGTAATTCGAATGTGTCTTACAAAGAAACGGAGAATCAGCAGCAGATCGCATCGATTACCGAGAAGCAATTCAAGCAAGAGGCCTTGCCAAAGAGGCGACCCGGCCGTCCCAGAAAAACTCTTGCCAAATTCCCACTGGAAAACCCCAACCATCAGGCTGTGCCATTGCTGCCATCAAAGAACGCTGCGCTGGCAAGACTTCTGGATATTCCCGAACCCACATCGATCCATTACGATGCCTTACCGAACAGGGGACCTGCGGTGGCTTGCAAGATATGCAACAGAATGCTCGCATCGGAGCACGGACTGAGATCCCACAACGAGCGCGTGCACATGAAGAAGCGATCCGTGGTCTGCGATTGCTGTGGCAAGCGCGTCAACAACTTCTCTGCCCTCAGCGAGCACATGCTGGTGCACACCGATGCGAAGCCCTGCATTTGTCCCATTTGCAACGCCGGCTTCAAGAACCAAAAGCGACTCAAAGTAAGCATGTTCAAAGCTCCTAATTATTGGTCTCAATCTCACACACGATGTTTAAAAGTCTCAAGCAGATCGCTCGAACATCGTTTCGGTACGGTTTGGTCTTCGCTCAACCCGCGCTCGATTTTTTTATCTCTTTATTAAATACATGATTTATGGGAGCTCGAGGCCATTTTCTTAAAAAAAAAAACTCGGTTGGCGGTCTTCTGAGCTTGAGTATAAAGCAGAGATGCCCACTCTATAGCTCTCTTTCCTCTTTTGTGTTTGCAGTTTCTCTTATTTATGGAGTGAAAGCATATATAATTTTTCGTTTCTCATTTATGCTTTTCCTCACAAAAAATTCTTTATTTTGTTCCCGACTCTACTCTATTTACTCTCGCTCTGTCTCTCATTCCTGCTCAGCTAATCGGTATTCTCTTGACGATCGCTCGTTGAGAGATCGACTAACGAAAAATACATAAAATATTGGATTACACGCCCCATTCACGACCTAATCGATAAAAACCGAATAACAAGCGTAATATTGAACATATGAAGTTTCTCTTTGAAATACATACTCTATGCTTTTGTATTTAACTGTCCTGAAAAGCGCATTTAAATCGGTCAATAAACATAGGAGATATTTACGAAACAATATTTCAGGCATTGCCTTACTCGCCCTCTGGCAGCGCGGACTTTAAAAAATGCTGTTTAAAATATAGGGTACCGGGTATTCTACAGTCGGGAGCGTCTGACTGATCTGCTCCGCCCATTCTAGGTTTTTCTGAGAACCACGTCGCATACGAAAATTCGGTTGATCGTTTTGTGCAAGGTCTGTTCATGCTCTATTTCCATTCGCAGATTCACAGCCAGACGCACGGGCCGCCCAGCTTCGAGTGCGATATATGCGGGAAGAAGCTGCAGACGCGGGCCATCTGGAATAAGCACAAGAAGTCGGTGCATTCGAACGAGCGCAGGTTCAAGTGCACGATCTGCGGCACAGCCACCAAGAACTCCACCGCCCTGAAGATCCATCTGTTGAGCCATACGGGATTCAGGCCGTACGTCTGCAAGTACTGCAACAAGTCCTTCGCCAGCGGCGCCAATTGCAGGGAGCACAAGCTCAAGAAGCATCCCGTGGAGTTTGAGGAGGATGAGGACAAGACGTCGCGCGTGCAATTTGTGCCCACCTTGGATGAACTGCGTGCCATGTAAGCATAGCCGTAATACTGCATACAGATCTAAATTTGATGTGTTCCTAATCGTTTACAATTTGATTGCAGGGCCATGGGCATGGAGAAGGCCGCAAAGCTGCGTAAACCCAGAAGCTAGCTAGACCAAAGTACATTTGTATATAGTGCACTCTCGATAATTCGGAAAATTAATATCCGGCCAATAGCCGATATATATATCCGAAATACCGAAATTCAACTGAATTTAGTTTTTAATAACAGCATGACTAAAATAAAATTGGTCAAAAAATGGAATTGTATTTTAAAACTACACTGGGCGGAATATATTTTCATATTTCTACAAAAGAAAATTTTTTTGTTGTTTTTGCCCAGAGCCTGAAACACTAGTTCCCCGCAATATGCCTGGATTTACAGGATAACTAAAATTCTAAGAGAGCATTAAGAGTGATAAATAAAAATATCATCACACAGTAAAATTGGTGTCACATAAATATATTGTGTACTGCCTTTTTTGGTAGCTTCTTTTAGTAATAACTCGAATATTTGCCGTTCATTTTATGCGTCCATTCCTTGATTATTCTCATCAACACATCTAAATGGAACATGTGTAACATGTTGCAAGGACAATGAAGATACGGCAATTGCAACAGCGCGTTCGCCAACGGACTGAATGTGCTTATCCAGTGCTTGTAACTTGGCATTTTTCCTGAATTGAACCATTATTTGAATGCCATATAAATCAAAATCATTAGATACTTTTCGAGAAAAAATCACTTTACCTACGTACGATATGGACTGCATAAAATCGCTAAATATTTTATTTATTTTCTCTATTAGTTGAATGACTTTTGGCTCCCAGGTGTTGAACAGTGTTTTTATTTCAATTTCAAGATTCTTTTCATCAATTTTATGCACGATTTTTAGATGTAGAGCTCTCATTTATTATGCACTCCAATCTTGCCTGAAACTCGGTTATAGCTTCACCAACTTGTTCCAAATCCATTCCCAATAATTGTTGGAACTCATTTTTGAAAACATTTTCCGCAAATCATAAGCACAATTTTTTCGGAAATTCGCTTTAATAATATCCAACGACGATAATAAACTTTTTATAGTTTCTACTTTTTCAAAAAGGTTTTTTACCTCACTTTCCATATTTTTATGATTATCTCCAGGAATCTAGACTTGGGCATATTCTTGTGATTGGCAAATTGTGCCCCGTGCATTGCCATTTGTTGTTACTATTATTATGGCTGATGTCTTGCCGCTTTTAATGTAATAATCACAAATACTGGACGATCTATTTAGCAACTGTGGATCGCCTCCTCGTCCTAACATAATGGCCGATACTATCGTAGATTTTTCGGTGCCGTTCGGTCCAGTCAGGATATTTAAGAATTCTTTGGGATAGTAAGTTATTCTGTTGTATGAGACAAAGGCCTTGCAATGCGTCCTTCCGTGAGGCTTAACCGAATCCTCGTCCATATTGTCACCTTCTATAACTCATTTTATCCAAATGTGATTTATATTAAAATACGCGATACTATTGTGGTAGAAGAAGAATAACAGTCCGATATTCCTCGAAACTATCTGTTACATCGATATCATCGATATCTCATTTCCACAAATCAATTAAAAACAAATGTTTGTTTTGTGGATTCATATTTATTCTCATCAGTTATAGCATATTTTTATACCCTGTACCCATTGAAAAATGGGAAAAACAGGGTTAATAACTTTGTCAGAATGTATGTATCAGGGTGAAGGAGGCGTGGCAGACCCCACAAACTATATACAGCCATGGCCATAGAAATAGCACACTTCAAATTGATAACTTTGTCCGATCATAACTCGCTTGTTATACGTCCAAAACTCATAATTTTGGTCTTAAATGATTAGTCTTATATTTTATATCATTCACAAATCTTACTTTTACGTTATATTTCACCGTTTTTTAATTTATTCTTAATTTAAGCTCGAGATAGCTCATTTGGCTTGGCCATACAAATAACACACTTTTTAATTGGGACATCTGATTCCAATTTTCGTGGCTTTTTCGCTTAAATATTGTTTAATTATTTAAGTATATTATAAAATAGATTTAATAAATCCAAATGGTTCCGAAAAAGAGTCTTGCTGTTATAATACAATTTTCCAAGAATTTGGTATCCAAGTAATATAATTTAGTAACAGCAACTAACATTTGTTCATTTAAGAAAATAATATATTATCTATAGTCAAAAAAAAAAACGGATACCAAAATTGATAGACCTTTTGCCTCGTCCCAAAGGATAATGCAGAAAATTTATCAAAAACTTGGCACTAATATACCAGAATATCTGTCTCAATAGGAAAGAACATTTTTTTAACCTGTTTAATTGAATAAGGGCATTACAATTCGTATGATTTGGTACATTTGCATGAATTTTAATATATAGCCTGTTTTTAAGCATATTTTTTTTTGTTTTAAACCTATTTTTAGTTTATTTTAGCTAATTTTTACGCAAAATGTAGTCTATGTGAGCGCTCAGTACCTGGCAACACTGATTTTTATCGATACTAGTACTGTCAGTTAGGCCCGTTTGTCAATTAGTGTGCGGGGTATACAATAGAGGTCTACTTGAATTCATTCCAAGTTTCGTACGGCACAGAGCACATCTAGAGCAGCTCAAACAGCAGTTGAGTGAAAATAAACGAAAAATAAATAAAAAAAAAAATAAAAATAAAATAAAGAGACTTGAACTGCAGTTGAAAGGA